>JAABKJ010000384.1:0-51192 GCA_011634705.1 Andricus grossulariae | reverse complement strand
CCTTTTGTTTAAAAATACATAATTTTATTTGAAAATTCATCTTTTTGGTTAGAAATGTACTTATTTTGTTGAAAATTCGTATTTTTCGGTTGAAGATTCCCCTATTGTCGTAGAATATTCAACTATTTGGTTGAAAGATAACTTTTTTGTAAAAAATCCATATTTACTGGTTGAAAATTAAACTGTTCTGTAAAAATTGATCTTTTTGGTTTAAAAACTCAACAATTTGGTTGAAAAATAACCTATTTTGTTGAAAAATCGTCTTTTTTTAATGAATTCCACTGTTTTTGATATTAAATTAAAATCTTGTTTGGTTATTATATCAACTATTACATTTTTCATTAACAATTTACCTTTTTTAGTCAGAAAAATTCAACTATTTTGTTAAAATTTGAACTACTTTCTTGAACATACATTTTTTTGTTGAAGGTTCAGAATTTTAGTGGAAACTTATGGTAAAAAATCTTTCTTTTTGGTTACTTTTTTGCTAAATCATTGTTACTTTTTCGGTTACTCGTTTCAGAGAAGTAGGTTACTATTTGACTATTTTTGAAAGCTTGAGCAGTTCCGTGCCCTGAGATACGAAATTATCTAATAATATGAGATACGACAGTACCCTCTTAACAGTAGCGCCTTTTCGTTAGTAAGTTTTCTAGTAATTTTTGTGTTTAATCATTTTTTTAGCTAGCTTTGAAAATATTTCAAATTAGGTAAACAACAGAATTAACAAATTTTTATCTTCGACTTTAAAAAAATGAATTTTTATCAGTAGATAGATTTTGATTCCTTATTCTCACCAATTTTTTCCCCATAAATGCGAACTGAATTAATAGAATCCAATAAGAAAATCCATCTATTTTTCGTTCAAATTTCATTCTTTTTGGTTGAAAAGTCTACAATTATATTTTTGGGGTAGAATTTTTTTTACTAACAATTGCATTATTTGGTTAAAAATTCAATTATTTGGTTGAAACTTTAAATATTTTGTTGAAAATTCAACAATTTGTTAAAATGTCATCCTTTTTTTTTGGCAATTCATATTTTGGGTTTGAAAATTCAACTGTTTTTTTTTTTATAGAAAATTCATCTCTGGCTTAAAAATTGAACTTTATCGGTTGAAAAATCAACTATCTTGTTAAAAAGTCGCATATTGTTTGTAATAAATTCAACTATTTTTATTTAAAATTAAAATCGTTCTTGGTTTAAATTTCAACTATTAAATTTTTCGATGAGAATTCATCTTTCATGGTTGAAAACTTTATTAAATTGTTACAAAATATTCAAATTTGTTAAAAATGTATCTTTTTTGTTGTAGTTCAACTGTTCTGTAGAAAATTCAAGTATTTAGTTGAACATTAACTTTTTTGTTGACAGTTTATATTTCAGGGTTAAAAAGTAAATTGTTTTCAGAAAATTTGTCTCTTTGACTTGAAAATTCAACGATTTGATGGAAATATTTTTTCTTTTTTCTGAAAAATCTTTTTTTCTTGTTGAAAACGTCTCTATTTTGTTGAAAATTCATCATTTTGGGTTAAAAATTAAATTTTTACTGGCAATTCATATTTTAGGGTTGAAAATTCAACTGTTTTTTTTATAGAAAATTCATCTCTTTAGCTAGAAAATTGCACTATTTGGTTGGAAAATCAACTATTTTGTTGAAAAGTCGTATATATATTTTTAAGCACAAATTCAACTATAATTTACTTAAAATTAAAATCTTTCTTGGTTCAAATATCAACTATTATATTTTTCATTGAGAATTCATATTTCATGGTTGAAAATGTTATTATTTTGTTGCAAAATCATCAATTTTGTTAAAAATTCATGCTTTTTGTTGTAGTTCAACTGTTTTGTAGAAAATTCTTGTTTTTGGGGTGAAAATTCATCTATTTTAGTAGAAAATTCAACTATTTAGTTGAAACTTAACTTTTTTGTAGACAATTTATATTTTGGGCTTAAAAAATCAATTGTTTTTAGAAAATTCGTCTCTTTGACTTGAAAACTCAACAATTTGGTCGAAATTTTTTTTCTTTTTGACTGAAAAATCAACTAGCTTGTCGAAAATTCGTCCTTTTTGGATGATTTCAACTATTTTTAAATTAAAATAAAAATATTTTTCGATTGAAATATCAACTTATATATGTTTCTTTTAGAATTTTAATCATCTTTCTTGATTGAAAATTTTTTTATTTTGTTTCAAAATCATCAGTTTTATTAAAAGTTCATACATTTGGGTTGTAGTTCTACTGTTTTGTAGAAAATTCATTTTTTAAATTCATTTTTCATCAGTTTAGTTGAAAATTCGTCTCTTTGGTTGAAAATGTAACTATTTGATTGAAAATTCGTCTTTTTGGATTGAAAATTCAACTATTTTGGAAGAAAATTCAACTATTTAGTTGAAAATTAACTTTTTTGTTGGCAGTTTATATTTTAAGGTTGTAAAGTCAACTTTTTTAAAAAATTCGTCTTTTTGGTTTGAAAATTCAACAATTTGGCCGAATTTTTTGTTTCTATCTTCACGGAAAAATCTTCTTTGGTTGAAAAATCAACTATTTTGTTGAAATTCGTCTTTTTTGAATGACTTACATATTTTTATTTCAAATTAATATCTTTTTTTGTTGTAAATATCAACTATTACATTTTTATCTTAGAATTCATCGTTCATGATTGATAATTTAATTTTTTTGTTGAAAAGTCAAATGTTTTGTGAAATTGCATCCTTTTTGGTCTGCAAATTCATTTTTTTTATTTTTTATTGAAGATTCATCAGTTTAGTTGAAAATTCTTCTGCTTTTTTGAAAATGTAACTTTTTTGTTGAAAATTCGTCTTTTTGGGTTGAAAATTCAGATATTCAGTTAAAAAATATCTTTTTTGTTGGCCATTCATATTTTAGGGTTGAAAATTCAACTATTTTGTAGAAAATTCGTCTTCTTAGCTTAAAAATGAATCTATTTCGTTGAAAAATCAACTATTTGGTTGAAAAGTAGTATTTTTTGTTGTTCATAAATTCAACTGTTTTTTCATATTTAAAATTAAAATCTTATTTGGTTAAAATATCAAATAATACATTTTTCGTTGAGAATTCATTTTTTTTGTTTGAAAATTCAACTACTTGGTTAAAAGTTGAACTAACTTATAAAAAAAAAATTTTTTGGGTGAAAATCCACTTTTAATATTTTTAGAAAAACTGTCATAACTTCGTAGAATTTTTTTTTGCAAATCGGAAAAATACGAATCACTTCATTTCCTAACAAAAGAGAAACATTTTCTCCTTCGAGTGTTTTGTTTGAAATGGAATCGATCATAGTATATTCATTAATTTTATTCAAAAGAATTTATTTTCTTACTTCCGTCAAAATTCTCCTTACTCTCCTCGTATTTCTCCCGTTTGTAGATCATTTTGGCATGTTTTTGATTTGCAACTACAGAAGTGATTTATCTTTCAAAGCGTCTTATGTTTTAATTTCTTGAATTTCAGTTCTTGATTCATAAAAAGTTAATTGAAACCTTGTAAAAAAGTGTAAAAGGAGAAAAATGGGTCAAAATTCTCGATTGTAGGCATTTTAGTGGATTTTTCAATTTAAGGGGGAAAAAGAGGATTAGGTAAAAAAGGGGACGAATTATGATCCGAAATACATTTTTAATAAATACGATAAAAAATAATTGAATAAGTCTATTAACTATTTAAAATTTAATTTATGATATTTATTTGTTTTTTAAAAGGTCCACCACAGTATTCGAAGGTCTTTGGACTCTCATGACTCCGTCGAAGTCGAAGCTGCTATTTATGCAGCACAAATGTTTGCAGCACAGTCAAAATTATTCGCTGTTTCAATGTGCAGCAAAATCTCAGATATGATCAGAGGCCAAGCAACTCCTGCTTCCATGAAATTGCAACTCATACCGATTTTGCAGTACATGCATCACGACACTTCTACTGCTTCAATGGTATTTTTGTTCAAACTTTCTTTTTTTTATCTTTCATTTTTCACATTTCAAATTTTCCACTAATACAGGCCTCTGGCTCACTTTGGCGATTTTTGAAGTTTTAAAAATGAACTTCAATGTTTATTTAAAATCTTATTATTTAAAGTTATGTCTATAAATTGTCAGAATTAGTATTTATTTATCGCAGGCTTCACAGTATTTCCCCTAATTCTCATTTTTCCACTTAAATTTCAACTGAATTAATAAAACCCAATAAGAAACTAGAACTATTTTGGGTTGAAACTTCATTCTTTTCGGATAAAAAGTCTACTATTAAATTTTTGGTCAAGGATTCATCTTTTTTATTTGAAAATTGTATTATTTTGTTCAAAATTGAATTGAACATAAAAATTAATCTGTTTCGGTCGGAAATTAAGTTTTTTGTTGAAAATTCAACTGTTTTGCAGAAAATTCGTATTTTCGGCTCTACAATTCAACAATTTAGTATAAAATGTAAATATTGGGTTGAAAATTGAATTATCTTGTTGAAAAATCGACAGTTTTGTTAAACGGCCATACTTCTTGGTTGAAAACTCATCTTTTTGGCTTGAAAATTCAACTATTTTGTTAAACGTTCACCTTTTCGGTTTAAAAATTCATCTTATTTTGTTGAAGTTTCACATTTTTTGGTTAGAAATGCAACTCTTTGATGAAAAATTATTCTGTTGCTATTGAAAATTAAATTTGTTGTTCAAAATTCAAATTTTCGGGTTGAGAATTCAAATTTTTTGTAGAAAAGTCGAAGTTTCGGTTCGAAAATTCAACAATTTGGTAGAAAATTTAACTATTTAATTGAAAATTTGTCTTTGTTGGTTAAATCCAACTGTTTTTTTTTCATCAAATTTTTTTTTGTTAAAATATCAATTATTACATTTTTCGTTGAAAATTCATCTTTTTAGGTTGAAAATTCAACTCCTTGGATCAAAGTTCAAATAATCTCTACAAAAGTTCATTTTTTCGGTAGAAGATTTGTAATTTTAGTTGAATATTCGTTTTGTTTTTGGTTAAAAAGTAATTTTTTAATCTGAAAATCTAACTATATTGTTGAAAATTCAACTGACTGATTGTAAATTATTAACTTTTTTGTTGAAAATTCATATTCTTGGGTTCAAAAATTCAACTACTTAGTTAAAGAAATTTAGAAACGAAAAAGATGTAAACTAAAAACTCATCAAATAAAATTTGGACCAAGATCACATCCATTTTTCAAAGAATTTAGCTAAAAATTTATTTAATTTTTTAAAAATTCATATTTTTTGGTAGAAAAATATGTTCTTAGTAAAAAATGCAACTATTTGGCTAAAAATTTATATATTTTGTTGAAAATTCTTCTTTTCTGGTAGGAAATTAATCTTCTCGGTTAAAAATGTATGTATTTTTTTTTAAATTCATCTTTTTGGGTAGAAAATTATTATTCTTGGTTGAAAGTTCATCTTTTTGGTTGAAAATTTGACTCTTTGGTTGAAAATTCAACTATTTTGTTGAAAGCTCATGTTTTTGGCTTGAAAATTAAACATTTTTGTTATAATTTATTTTCTTTATTGAGTGAGAAATCTCTCCTGGTTGAAAATTTGTCTTTTTGATTTGAAAATAGTGTCTTTAGTGTCATTTTTTTCGAAATAGTAGTAAAATAGTGTCATCGCTTTAGAAAAGTGTCAAATAGTGTCAATAGTGTGGTGAGTCCGAGGACTGCTAATAGTAAACTTTACCCTACATTTTTTACTGTTTTGTCTTTTACAGGTAAATGAATTGTGTATGGAGTTGCTTGGAAGTTACCCAGCAGTCGAATTCGTGAGAGTGACTCTGAGTGCTTTAACGACTTTAGCCTCTGCAACTTTAATAGACGTTCCTGCCCAAGTGGGTTTACTTTTACGATATTTACATGACGATCCGAGAATGTCGATTAAAAGACACGCATTGCATCAGTTGCATTCTCTGGCGCAAAAAGGCGCGCATCTCTGGCCTCAAGGCGCTCTCACAAATTTAATTGGTACCTAAAATATTTTGAAAATAAACAGAAGAGACAATATAAAATTTTGATAGTCAAGTAGAATAATAACGGAACTTTTATTTTTATAGACAGCACAACAATTCTTTTGCAAGAAGGAGCCGCAAATACTGATCTTCTGGTTCGGACTTTAGATGTGATAGAGGTAAAATTTACTTTATTTTAACAGAAGCAAAATATTAATGATAATCTTCATATTCATTCATTTACTTTGTCCATACTGAAACTCCTATGGTTTCGTTCACTTATCGACATAACAATCATTTTTATCTGACTTTAGGATCATTCAAAATTGGATGCAGTGTTTCGGAAGTTCCTTAAAAAAGGAACTAATTACAGCTACAGTCACTGATTCAAGTAACTTAAAGTTCCTGTAAAGTACCTTTTTTATATACGGAAACATATGTTACATATGTAAAAAATCATAAGAATTTCCAAGAAATTAATAAACGCTGTCATTTTTACTGTTCATCCTTGAAGAATTAGCAATCGCAAATTTATAGAAATGAATACATTTTAATTGTAAATCTTCAAAATTGAACTATTCCAAAAAAAGCATTCAAGATTGCATAATTTTCTATTATACACGTGAGCAATTCCATGTCAATTTCTAGATAACTAAGAGAGATCCCATTCTGATATTTACAGGGCTTTCAGAGAACATTGTAAGTTATATATAAAAAATTAAAGAAAACAAAAAGTGGATTTTTTCACAAAGTCAGTTTAAAAATTTCTTTTTGAAAAATCCAAGAGTTTTTGAAATTTTGGTTTCAAAATATATTTCTTTAAAACTGCGTCTTATTGCGAATAGTTTCAAAACATACAATTTAATAGCATTAAAATTAACAAAGTTATGAAATTTAAAAAAAAGGACCAAAATTTTCCATTTTGAGTATCTCATAAGTTTTTAAAATTTTTTCAACATTATTTTGGGGTTTTTCTTTCAACACCAGATTTTTTGACATGGAATTGTTCACGTGAAAAATTGAATAGTCTCCAAATGTATATATTCAAAATTGAAGAATTTAAAATTGCAAATCGATAAAAATGAAGAATTTTTAATTGTAAATCTTCGAATTTAAACTATTCCAAAAAGAAGGTTGAAAATTACGGCTACAGTTTTTTAGTGAAAACAATAACTTGTTACATTTCCAGTCACTGCTTTAAGAAACTTGCAGTTTCTGCAAAGTTCCTTTTTATTTTAAATCTTCAAAATTGAACTATTTCAAGAAAAGCATTCCAAATTACATCATTTTCTATTATACGCGTGAAATATTGAATAGTCTTCAATTGAAAATATTCAAAATTGAAGAATTTTCAATTGCAAATAATTAAAAACGAACATCTTCAAAATTAAACTAATAAAAAAAAGGTTCAAAATTACATACCTTTAAAATATAAATCTTGGAAATTGAATAATATGCAATTCTCTATTCTTAAATTTTCACAATTTTCGATTGTAACTCTTCAAGTAGTTTCAATATTGTGGAAATTTAAAATGTAAACCTTTAAAATGTAAAAGTTGTTAGTTTTGAAATAAGCAATTAAAAATTATGCAAGTTTTAAGTTTTACAAATAACAATTATGCAAGTTTTAAGTTTTACAGTAAAAAATTCTGTAATTTTGATGATTTACATTTGAAATTTCTCCATTTTGGAAGATTTAGATATGAAAACTTGACTTTTGATTTCGAAAATCATACAAATTTAAGAATTTTTATTTATACATTTTTAAAATTCATGAGTTTTGAATTGTAACTGTTTAAAATTGTAGAACTTCAAATCGTAAATCTTTACAATTGAACAATTTTTTAATTTTAATAATTTACAATTAAAAATTATGCAAGTGTTAAGTTTTACAAGTAAACATTCTGTAATTTAGATGATTTACATTCGAAATTTCTTCAATTTGGAAGATTTAGAATTAAAAACTTGACTTTTGATTTCCAAAATCAGGAAATTTAAGATTTTTTATTTATACATTTCTGAAATTAAAGATTTTTCAATTGTAACTCTTTACAATTGTAGAACTTTGAATTGCAAATCTTTTGAAATTGAGAAGTTTCTAATTTTTACAATTTACAATTAAAAATTCTGTAATTTTGGCGTTTTACATTCGAAATGTCTTCAATTTGGAAGACTTTTAATTGAAAACTTGACATTTGATCAAAAAAGTCATTCAGATTTAAGAATTTTGATGTATACATCTTTAAGATTGAAGAGTTTTTAATTTTGAAAATTTATCATAACAAATTATGCAAGTTTTGGGTTTTGCCATTCAAAATTCTGTAATTTTGGTGATTTAGATTCAAAATTTCTTCAATGTGGAAGATTTAGAATTAAGAACATGACTTTTGATCTTCAAAGTCATCAAATTTAAGAATTTTTATTTATACAATTTTAAAATTCAAGAATTTTTAAACGGTAAATTTTCAAAATTGTACTAAAAAAAATTCAAAACTATATAATTTTAAATTATACATTTTCAATTATACACATTAAAAATTGATGGATCTTGATGGAAAATCTTCAAGATAGACCTATTTTAAGACGAAGTGTCTAGGCTAGAAAATATTTGTGCTACGCTCACCGAATTTCGGTGAACCTAGCCGCCCTTTTCCAGTCCCCCTGGGCTCACAGAGAATTTTTTCTCCACGCTCACAGCAGTTTGGTGATCCTAGACACGGCCATTTTAAAAAGATGTTTAAAATTTTATGATTTTAAACTATAAACATACAAAACTAAAAATTCTTTTTTTCTTATTCCTGCTGGGATAAAATGTTATATTTAAATGAAAGTCATAGATTACTTAAAGGCGACTAAAATTAAAATTAATTTCAAATTGTATGAAAGACGATGTAGCTGTTTTAATATTAATTTTAATTTATGATTATTAATTATATTGTATAGTACTTTCAATTGAAACATATATTTTAATTTGATAAATAGGCAATCGAAATAAGAAACGTTAAATAAGCGCGCGTAATGCGCTATTTTTGGTATAGTACTAAATACAAAAATAATAAATAAATTATCTATTACAGGTTTTAAGTCAAAGTGCAGTAACTTGTGATGCAAATAAACTGGAAGGCAGTCCTCTTCTTTCACTTTGTCTTAATGCTTGTTATTCACCGAATCCTATTGTGGCTGTAAAGGCCGTAACAATTCTTGCAAGGATCGCTTGTTACTGGTAAGATTTTCATTTTTAAAGCTTTAGAAATCTGTTTGAATTGACTAATAGCATTCTTGTTTATTTTACCAGTTATGAAGAGGATTTGCAAGAGAAGAAAGCACTTTCGAATACAAGAATAGAGGAAGTGATTTCCTGTCTAGAATCTCTAATCATGCTTTTAGCCCTAGACGAAAAATACCTTTATCAATTAAAAGTCTGTCTACGCTCTACGGTAAAGCTTTGCCAAGCACAGAGGAGTCACTGTCCCGAATTTGTCGATGCTATCGGATCTACTTTGATTAGTGAAAATTCGGAAAACAGACAGAGTGATAATCAAACTGTGGCCTTGTGCGAAGCTTTGGGAGCAATTGGAAGTCTTGGAGAAAATATTCTTCTTCCTCTTTTACCAGATATTCTAGCGAAATTGAAAGTGACGACACACGTCCATACGAAGGTAAACCTATTTAAACAAAGTGATGGTACCAAATATCTCGAAAATATCGGACACATTGTTGTCGAAAACCTGATTGGCTTTTTATTTCTTGAAGTTATTTTATCTTAAATTGGAAATTTTGAAAATTAAATCTACAAATAACCTCTTTTAATACGAAAAATCGTAGAAAACCTTATGCGAATTGAAAAACATGTGTGCATTTTAAATACTCTTGCGCGGTTAAATTAAAACTTTCAAATTATCTAATATTATTGGAAGTAATATACTTCTGTTATCGTAGTGCTGTTCGCTGGAAATTAGTATTGTTAAAAAAGAATTTTATTATAAAATCTTAATCTTTCAGAGGTGACTCAAGATTTCTTTGAAAATTTTGTTGCGTTAGTTTTTTCACAGGAAATTCACATTTTGAAAGAAAAATCGTCATCGAGTTTCTCAATTTTCAATAATTTTAGGTTATATTAGCGCCTGATACCGCAAATGGGGGTTTTTAATTTAAAAAATACTAGATTTCAAAGATTATAAATATAATTCAGGTTATATTAACGCCTTTCACAGGAAATCAGCTATTTGAAACAAAAATAATTAAATTTCGAAGAAGATTTACAATTGTGAACAGTTTTCTATTTTAGTCTTTTCTGTCGGAATTTATTGGTATTTTTAATAAAAAATTATTAGATTTGAAAGAATATTTACAATTTTCAACAACTTTAGCTTACATATGTTAATGTATTTCACCCGAAATTGGCATTTTTCAACAATATAGTTATATTTAAATCCAATGTGTTTTTTTTAATAATAAAATTTACAAGCTTGAAAAATTTCGTATTGTATTAGTGTTTTTCGTCGGAAATTGAAATTTTAATTAAAAAATCATTAGATTTCAAATAAGGTTTATAATTTTTGAACACTTTTAAGTTCCGTTAACGTTTTTCGTTGGATATTGGTATTTTTAATAAAAAAATATATTTCTAAGAAGACTTACAAGTTTATAACAATTTTAGGTCATGTTAGAGTTTTACACCAGAAATTAGTATTTTTAGTAAAAAGTCATTAGATTACCAAAAATATTTACCATTTTGAACAATTTTCTGCTATGTTGTGTAAGTTTCTTTTGGTGGAATTTCAAAGAAGATTCACAATTTAGAACAATTATTTGCTACGTTATTCTAGTGTTTTTTTCTTAAAGTATTGGTATTTTTAATAAAAAATTATTGGACTTCAAGGAATATTTACGACGATAAACAATAGTATGTTATGTTGTCTTATTACACCTGAAATTGGTATTTTTAAACAAGAATCATTAGACTTAAATCCAATTTCAAAGAAGATTAATAATTGCTGAACAATTTAAGGTTGCGTTGGTACTTTATATAAAAAAATGGTATTTTCAAACCAAAATCATTATAATTTGAACAAGATTTAGAATCTAAATAATTTGGGATTATGTTAGTATTTTTCGTTTAAAAAAAATTCATTTTCAGGAGTTAAATTTTCAAGAGTTGAAAATTGAATTTTCAACTGTTGGAAATTCAATTTTCAATACTTGAAAATTCGATTGTTGAAAATTGAAGAAAACTGAAAATGAAAGAAAATTTAAAATCGAATTTTCAACAGTTGAACTAATTTTTTGGCAAATTAATAATCATCCGATGGAATTTCAGTAGGGAATTTATGAGATTGAAGAAAAATCCCAAATTTGATCATCTCCTTGTTAAACAAAAAACATTAGGTTTAAAAGAAAATTTAAAGCTCAAACAATTTTTTATTACTGTTTGTTTATCTATATATTTGACACAAATATTATTTTGAAGTTAGGATATCCATTTTCATAAATTATTCAATAACTTTTTTGTATACAACCTTTTATGTTGAAATAATTATTTTACGATAAAATCGAAGAAAACTGAAAATCACACTGATTTTTCATTATTTTGGTCAAAAAACGAACTATACTATACAGAAAACGTAGACCTCAATAAATTACACATTTTTTCTATAAATCATTTTTTCATGTAGTCAATAATTTAAGAGTCACACCATTATTTACGATGAAAAAAAAAGTTTCTTATAGTTTTCCTAATTTATCAAGAAAGTATATAAGTAATAAAGTTAATTTTTAAAGAATAAAGGCAATTTACCCAAATGAACATAATTAGTGCTTAGAATACCATTATGTACTTAATTAAACATACGAAAACTGAAAAAAAAATTTGTTTATAGAAATCATCAAATTTATTGTTTAATCATGCCTCATTTTTAAACTGTCTTGTGTTAGCCAAGTAGAAGTACTAAATGAAAGAAACAAACTTTTTCGCAAAAACAGCGAAATTCTGCATTTGTTTATCAAATTTGTTCATATTAATAATGATTATTCAAATACAAAGTTTTTCCATCACGATAATATTATGTAGCCAATTACTTATATAACAAGGAAGAATAATATGAAAATAATGACAATTATAAAAAATCCACTTTTAACAAAGAATTTGTTTATAAACCAATTTTGTTGTTGAATAATCAGTACCGAATCATTATCAAGTAATGTTGCTCTAGCTAATGCAAGCAATTGCAAAAATTTCGCACCACTGACTCGACAATTCTCTCCGGAATTTAGTACCTTTTTCTTTAAAAAAAATGGGAACCGGTTAATATTTGTAAGTTAAATCATATAACATTTTTTTCACAGATCGGCTGCGAAGTAAATTTCCCCATTAATTACTTGCAAAAAACTGTTGGTTAAAAATTTCATTTATTCCTTGAAAATTAAATTTATTAACACATACGCATTTTATCGATTTGAAAAAATTCTTCTTTATTATTATCTGAAATTGTTTTCTGAACCTTTTTCACGAAAAATAAAAAAATAAAAAAGGAAGAAAAAGGTTTAAAATCGAAATTGATTTTTTTCTCGAAAACTATTGATTGTAGAGAAAACTTTTGAACACAAAAAAGCCATGGTTTTTCAAGATTTTTAATAAGGTGAGCCGAAAAAACTGAAAATGATTAGATCAGTTGGCAATAGCACTGAGAAGTTTCTTTGTGGCATCCTGTGTAAACGGATCCGTAAAAAACAGAAAAAAATTGTGTTTGAAACTTAAAAATATGTACGTATTTCCGTAGTTTATTAAAAATAGTATCAAAAAATAAAAAATAAACGAAAAACATTTTTTTTGGCAACTTTAGGTAAACAAAATTGCATTTTCCGTCATCTTTTGAAAGATGCATTATATTTCGACGAAAACATTTTTTTTTACCTTTTCCCCTCTAAGGTTATTTACTTCCATAAAAAAAAATTTGAAAAAATGGTTTTCCATAATTTTCCATTTTTTCCTGTTATAACAGTGCATTATGAAAAATCAGCACCTTTTTTGATAAATTAGAAAAACTAGAAGGAATTTTTGTTTTTCGTCGTAAGAACTAGTGTGACTTTTAAACTATTGAATACATTTACAAATATTTCACAGAAAAAATATTTATTTTATTGCGATCTACATTTTTGATGTACAATCTTTTTCTTAATGCATAGTTTTCAAGATATAGTTGGTTTTTTTTATCAAAATCATGAAAAATAAGTGTGATTTTCTTTTTTGGTCGATTTTATTGAAAAATAATGATTCCAAAAAAAATGTTGTACCGAGAAAATATAAATTAAAATGCACAGAAAAATCTCTGAGGCTTTTTTCCATGAAATTTTTATTTAGTATGATGTATCTTATAACTTTATATGAAATCGAGGTTGTTGAACTTGAAAATTAGAAATTATCAGCATGGTAAATATTTTTGCTAAAACTACTCTCTGAAACTAATAGATTCAGCCATTAAACTTTAAAATTGGTTATGAATTGCCTCTTGTAATCGATGTTTAAAGAGAAAAGAAAAATTGACGAAAATATCAACAACAAAAATACGTAAAGTTCTGATTCGAAAAATCTAATACTTCGTTTTTCAGATTTTTTGGGCACCCACTATTTAAAAAATGTTTAGAATGACCCTTATATATTTTTTTATAGTCAATGCTGTGTACTCTCCTCTTCCAAATGATTGCTTGTGGCTACGAATGGAACCCAGAATGCCTAGAGGCCATAGATAATGTCATAAGAAATGTTGATGGTTGGGCAAAATACCGAATTGCTCGAAGTGCTGCCCGATACGGACACCATGGAATTGCAACCCCCATTTTTAAGGATTTAAAAGAAGCTGTAGCCTCCGAACAACTTCATTTTTGGCTTTCAGGATTGGAACTCGTCACGAGTGCCGAAGCTTATTTGATGTAGGACTCTCAACAATTCTTTGTTTCTAAATTGCCTCTTCTCAATTTAGTAGAAATAAAAATTCTAATCAATTTTTTTGCATTTATTGTTAGGGAAGACATCGAGGAAAATAGCTACACCGAGAAAAGCGGTATCGTCGAGAAACTAAACGGAGCGATTTCGCGTTATGCGAGTGCTTGTGCTTCTTTAAAAGCTGCTAGCACTCCTCATCGCAGTCTTCAATTTCGAGGAGAGTACGCGAAACTTCGATGCGAATTCCTTCAAGCTTTGGCCCAACTTTTACATTCTTGCAGGTAAATTCATATTTTTTAATGGAAAATCTTGGAATAATATATAGTAATAGAATGAGAGTGATATAATATTAGATTAGATTTCAGATAAGAATTTTTTTTTAACTTCAGGTCATTGTGCACTGCACCTCCGTATGCAATTGCAGCTCACGAAGCTCTCACCATGAAAGACGATCTTCAAAGATATGGACGAGTCACAGTTCAGGTTCGTGAAGTTTAAAAAATTAATCAAATATTACCAGGGTGTCTAGCTGACCGGAAATTTCGTTCGCCGGAGAAAAACTGGTAAATGACCGGGAGTTTGATATTTTATTACTCTCAGTTTGTGCAATCATTAAATGAACAATACAAAATAGTTTATTTTCGATAATTATCCTTTGAAACAGGGTATTTTGTAAAATATATTTGTAATTATGAATTTTAGAAGGAAATTTTCTAACAGAATTATTATTGTTCTGACTGTCAGTAGGGAATTTTTAAAAAGAATTATAATTCTGACTTGGAAGAAGACATTTTCTAGAAGAATTAGAATTTTGACTTGGAACGGGAAATGTTCGACAAGAATAATTATGATTCTGATTTTGAACAGCGAATTTTCGAAAAGAATTATAATTCTGACTTGGAAGAGGAAATTTTCGAGAAGAATCATAATTCTGATTTGGAACAGTAAATTTTCCAAAAGAATTATAATTTTAACATGTAATGGGGAATTTTCGAAAAGAATGCTGATTCTTGTTTGGAACAGGGCTTTTTCGAAAAACACTATAATTCTGGCATGGAACAGGGAATCTTCGAAATGGAATTATTACATGGAATAGGGAATTTTCCAAAAGAATAGAAATTCTGAATTAGGACATTAAATTTTCAAAAAGAAATATAATTCTCAGACCGGGAAAAATGAAAAATTAACTGGGAGAAAACCGCGAAATAACCAAGAATTTAAAGTCATACGTCGGATAGACACTGATTACCCCATTCTAAAATTTATGATACTATTTTGGAAAGCCAGTTAATTTTAAATCCAATTTTTATTTCAGCTCAGAAAATCGGTTCAAGAGTTTAAAAACTGTGCTGAGAATTATCAGAAGCTTTACGAATCAGCTTTCGACGCCGATCCCGAGTCTCTAGACAACATTCGAGCGTATCCTTCTTTACTTATTATCAAAAAGTCGAATCGAAATAGTAGTCCATGTTTAAGTCACGTAATCATTTGCCACTCAAATATATATTTTTTTCAAAGAGAATATTTATTATTATTATTATACATAATAAATTAATAATAATTAACACAATTTACACTACGGAGACATTATGAAAGCCCTAACTTTTAGTACACGTTTCTTGAAGATTTGCCGGAATTTTTTTTTTTATAAAGTTATGAGGAGTTGAATTTTTAGAATTGAAAACGCGGATTATCGAAAAATGGTATAAATTTCTGTTGAAAATGTGATATTTCTCATTCTAATATATATTGATATATTTTCTGATTCTGATAGAATATTTGTCCTCTTTCGAAAACCGTAAAAAAAATGTTTTAAGTCAAAAATTGCGAAAATGGCGGCGTTTTATCTGAAGATATCAAAATTTTATTTATTCAAAAGCCCCACCAGCCTTGGAGATGAGAGATGCATTTTTTCTGAAAAATTAAATTCCCATTTTTTGCCAAAACGACACAAGATGCGAAAAAATTCGAAGGAACAAAATAGTTTTTTTTTTTTTTAATAAAAAAGTTCTAAAAAATTGTGAATTTCCGTTTTTCAGAAAAAGAATTATGTCTTCTTTCCAATGCTCGGGCACAGGGTAGACTATCATGGAATATACTATTTACGAATATAAAAAAAAATCAAGAGGAAAGAACGATAGGGTTTTTGAGTAAGTTGACTGAATATTTTCAGAAAAACCGCCACCATTTTCAGAATTTTTAATTTTTTTGAAATTGTTCAACGATTCTGAAAGAGAACGAGAAATTCTATCAGAATCAGAAAGATAAAGCTAAATATCTATATTTCATTGAAAATGTTACACTTTTAACAAAAATTGTGACCATTTTTTGATGATCCGCGTTTTGAATTTTTTAAATTCAAATACTCGAAACTTGGTCGCAAAAGTGTTTTCCACATATCAGGAAGATACATGTCGTCTTATTCCATTTGAAAAAAATATATTTGAGTGGCAAATTATTCTGTGATTTGAGCATGGACTGTCTGCCCTATTTGAAATTAATTCGGTCTATTAAAATTTGTCAGTTAGACCTGCTGATACAATTACATATTAAAGTTCCTAAATATTTTCTTAATAATATCTCTAGTCTGCAGGAAATGTGTCAGTTGATGGCAAACAGTGCAGAACAGGTTTGTGGAAAACCAACGGGAATTTCTCTCTTCCAGCAAAATGAGGGAGAATTTAATTTTGGCGACACCGTAGAAATGCGCCAACTCGCTCGCTGTTGTACAAAATTGAGGCAACTGGCCCCCTCGTGTGAAACGCTGAATGACAAAGGGGGAATCACGCACGTGAGGGTTAAATGCCTAGTTGCTCAGGTGACTTTATTGGCTGGAGGAAAAATGAGACTGCCGATACCTCGTTACTTTTTCCAGTCCTTGCAGACAACAAGTGTGAAACTATCAGTCTCTCCACAACCCAGGGTTTTGGGAGAACCTGTTTCCGTTCCTCAGGGAAGTCAGTTGGCACTGAAAGTCGAAGGTGTTTTGAGACATGGACCCAGGCCTTATTTGTATCGTTCCGTTAGTGCTGTTCGAATTTCGATTTCTTCGACACCTCCTTCTAAAATCAATTCGGATCAGAAGGCAAGAATAACAAATTTCTTTGAATTACAACATTAAGAAGTCTTTCATAAATATGGAGATTGCGAAATTCTCTTTTAATTATACAGGATAATCGCAGATCAGGGAAGACCTGGAATTCAGGGAAAAGTCAGGCAATTTTGTTAGTCAGGGTTTTTGGAAACAATGAAAAAATGAGGGAATTTCTGTAAGAAGCGCTTTAAATAACTGTCAAGAATAATCAGGGCTCAACAGTCCCTTTTATTAACTTTTTTTTCTCAAATCACTTTTTGCATGTACTTGAAATTCTGAACGTTCAAAAGAACGAAATTTTTTACTGGTGGATTTGTAAACTAGAAACAGTGCTGAAATATTAATTTTTTTACATCACAAATTGTAGATTACAAAATAAACTTTTAATCCATTATTTTTAATTGTAGTTGAGACAATATTGGTAGATAAAATAGAATTGGGAAGAAAGTTTTCGTTCATTTGAAATTTCAGAACTTCAGGTACATACTTTTTAGTCACTTTTTTATGATGAAGTCACTATAGTCACTTTTTAAAGTGAAAGGATCACATTAGTCACTTTTGTTTCCACTATTGTATGCAAGTTTATATCTATTTCCGAAAATACTTTAGGGTATTTAAAAATATTCTAAGACATTTTTAACAGACTTCAATAATCTGAAGGGATTTCAAATCATTTTAAAGATTATAGGGTATTTTTTTTAATTCTAAGGAGTTTCAAGCTTTACAAAGTTTTCAAGGTATTTCAGAGGATTTGAAATATTATAGAGTATTTTAACATATTTCAAGGAATTGTGAATAGGTTTCAATAATTTAATGGGATTCTGAAGAATCTAAAAGATTGTAGGGTAATTGAAAAAATTTCAAGGAATTTTTAAGAGCTTTAAAAAGTTCCAGAAGTTCGGAAATATTTAACAAGATTTCAAGGGATTTCAAATAGTTTAGTGTATTTTAAAAGATTCCAAGGCATTTTCAAAAGATTAACAATTTTTTAAGGAATTTCCAAGGATTTGGATTGTTTTAAGGGGTTTAAAAAAATTCCAGGATTTGAAGAAATATCCTCAGATTTCATTGTACTTTTACGAAATTTTATAATATTTTAATGGATTTCCAAGAATTTATTCACAAGTATTGAGGAATTTCGTAGGATTTCAAATATTTTCAAATATTTCAAGGTGTGAAATATTTTAGGATTAAAAAAAAATCTCAGGAATTTCTAATTCATTCAAGTAATTTGATGGGATTTCAATGGATTTGAGATATTTTAGGGTAATTAAAAAAAGATTCCAAGAGCTTTAAAAAGTTTCAAGGGACTTTAAAGGATTTTAAAAATGATAGATTATTTTTGAAAATTCAAAGGAATTCTGAAAAGCTTTAAAAAGTTTCAAGGTAATTCAAAGAAGTTGAAATATTTTAGGGTATTTTTAAAAATTCCAAGGAATTTCCAAGCTCTTTGAAAATTGCAAGGATTGTACAGGATTGTAAAGGATTTGAAATATTTCATGATATTGTTAAGATTACAATGCATTTCAAAGAAGTTTAAAAAGTTTCCAAGGATTTCAAAGGATTTACAAAATTATAGGGTATTTTTAAAAATTCTGAAGAATTTTCAAGATTTTGAGATATCTCAAGGGATTTCAAAAGATTTTAAGGGATTTGAAATTTGAAATATTTAAAAAGATTCGAAGGAATTTTACATTTATTTCAGCAATTTAATGGGATTTCAATGGATTTGAAATATTTTAGGGTATTTTTAAAAATTTCAAGGAATTTTAAAGCTCTTTAAAATTTCAAGGGATTTCAAAAGATTTTAAAGGATTTGAAATATTTTAGGATTAAAAAAAAATTGCCGGGAATTTCTAATTTATTTAAGTAATTTAATGGGATTTCAATGGATTTGAAATATGTTAGGGTAATTAAAAAAATTCAAAGGCATTTCCAAGAGCTTTAAAAAGTTTCAAAGGATTTACAAAATTATAGAGTATTTTTGAGAATTCAAAGTATTTTTTGAAATTTTTAAAAGTTTCAAAGTAATTCAAATATTTCTAAATATATTAGGATATTTTTAAAAATTCCAAGGAATTTCCAAGCTCTTTGAAAATTGCAAGGATTGTAGAGGATTGTAAAAGATTGGAAATATTTCATGATATTGTTAAGATTACAATGCATTTTAAAGAGGTTTAAAAAGTTTCCAAGGATTTCAAAGGATTTACAAAATTATGGGGTATTTTTAAAAATTCTGAAGAATTTTCAAGATTTTGAAGAATCTCAAGGGATTTCAAAAGACTTTATGGGATTTGAAATATTTTAAAAGATTCGAAGGAATTTTACATGTATTTAAGCAATTTAATGGGATTTCAATGGATTTGAAATATTTTAGGGTATTTTTTAAAATTCCAAGGAATTTTCAAGGGGTTTTAAAATGATTTTAAATATTTTAGGATATTTTAAAAGATTCGAAGGAATTTTCAACTGATTTCAGTAATTTAATGGGATTTCAATTAGTTAAAAATATTTTAGGGTATTTAACAAGATTCCAAGGCATTTTGAAGAGTTTTAAATCGTTTGAAGGGATTTCAAAGGATATTAAATATTTCAGGGAATTTTAAAAGATCCCAAGGTATTTTTAATTTATTCTCAAGGGGTTTAAAGTATTTTAAGGTATTTAAATAATACTAAGGCATTTTTAAGTAAAAAAAAATAATCAAGGGATTTCCAAGAATTTTAATGATTTTACGGGATTTAGACATATGTTCATGCGGTTGTAAAGATTTTCGTAGAATTTTGGAAGATGTAGAACGATTTTACAAGACCTATAAGCTTTTAAAATATTTAAAAAGATTCCAAGGGATTTTCTAAAATTTCATGTTATGTTAATAAATTCTGAAGGATTTCAAAAAATTCAAATATTCAGATTTCATAGAACTTCACGGGATTTCAAAAAATTTTAATAGATTTGAAAGATTTTATTCACAAAAAGTGAGGGATTTCGTACGGTTTCAAAGATTTGATGCGATTTTCAAACATGCTTCGCAATTCATTTGAACTCATTTGGAATTTACCCTAAATTCTTATTAATTTATCCTGAATTCTCTTAACTTTTTTTAATTCACTTCTTCTAAATTCACTCAATTTTACTCAATTCAATGGATTTCAAATTGTTGTCTTTCAAATTCACCTTGAATTTTTAAGCATTTTATCAAATTCTTTTGAATTTCCTTGCATTTTTCTAAACTCATTTCAGACTTAGTGGATTCAATTAATTTTTTTATGTTTCTGAATTGTTTTCAATTTACTTGAATTTTTTTTGAATTTACCTTAAATTTGTATGAATTAAATCAAATTATTCTCCGCCTAATCCCTTAAATTTATCTAAATTCACTCCAATTTTACCGAAATCAATGTAATTCTTTCAATTTTTCATAATTCATTTGAATTTATTAAAATTCACCTGAAATTCTTATGAATTTCATCGAATTATTTTTCATCCTTTAAATTCAGAAGAACATTAGTTATATTATTAATGCACATTAATCACCTTTTTTCACTTTTTTGTGTTAGAAATTACTCACTTTTTTCAAATAAATTTAAAATGGTTTATTCCATTTATAAAAGATTATATATTAAAAATTTACAAGATTAGAATTTTGGTCGTGAAATATTAATAGCGAGGAAAAAATCAGGGAACTTTGAAAATTAAGTTTTGCGGCCACCCTGATTTCAATTATTAATCAGAATTTAATTTTTCAGGATACTAACATAAACGAGTTACAGCAAACGGTGATACCTCATCGAGACTTTTTCGCGTGTGAATTTCTCCTATCGCTCGGAAGTCCAATTGCAAGTGCAAATAGTTGTGGGACTAGTTCAGGAGGTGGAGGGCAATATCAGGTAACTGCAAGTGCAAGTTTGGTGGATAAAAGCGGTAATGTTTGGAAATGTGGACCAAGATCTACACTTCAAGTTAAAGTCCATGAAGAACCTACGAAACGAAAATTGCCTTGATTAGTAAGTAATGAATCTGCTTGGGATATTTGAAAACAGATTATCCGTGTGGATGCTTACTCGATTTTCATTTGAAAATAAAATTGACGACAATTTTTATATGAAATTATTTTTATTAAAAATGGAGATTACATTATCGTAAAATGTTTACAGTATACGTTAAATGTATTCTAAGAAATTGTATAAATTTTTTAGGAAATGTGTCCTAATAATGCAGTTCACATTTCTGTAATCGGAATGTTTGTACTTGTACAGTAAGAAAAAGTTTATAACAAAATGAGGCTCTTTGTAAAACAAAATATAATAAGATCATGTTTGTACTGTTGTTCTTTATACTTTTTTCTTGCACATCTCTTTAATACATACGAAATATAAATATTATCACTTTTGATATGTTCAAGAGGCTTCATACATCTTCATAAATTTCGCATTTAACAGTCAACAATTTCTAACATTAATAAATTATACTTTAAATTCTTCACCTTTTTATTATAAACCTCACAACCCCTATTGCAGAAATTTTGAAGAAAAAAAACTTCAGGAGAAAAAAAATAGGTTGTGAGGCATCTAATTACTTCCTGAATGAATAACACTTAATTCTAAGATTCACCACTTAAATCCTCTCTCAGGAAATCTCTTTTTCCTCCCGATTTCGAAACCAATTCAACACCAGATATTTTCATAGTATCTGGTGGACCAGCTGCCTTGCACATGTCATAAATCGTAAGAGCAGCGACACTCACAGCCATCAGAGCTTCCATTTCAACTCCAGTTTTTCCCGTGCATCTGACCTCAGAAAAAATATCAACCCCTTCTAAATTCTCATTTAATTTCAATGAGACATTTATGTAATTCAGCGATAAGGGGTGACAAAGGGGGATAAGATCCGATGTTTTTTTCGCAGCCATTATTCCTGCGAGTTGTGCAACTCCCAGCACATTTCCTTTTTTCATACCATTTTCCGCGATAAGTTTGCTTATGGTCTTACCAACGTAAATGAAACCTCGAGCTTTAGCAACTCGTTTAGTTATCTCTTTAGATCCCACGTCCACCATACTAGCTTTTCCGGTTTCATCGACGTGAGATAAAGTCGAATATTCTCTCGAGGCGATACGAAATTCTGGAAAGTTTCTTTCAAGTTTAATTGTTTGATTATTATGCATTTTTTTTGTCTGATTCTTTATGTACAGATTATTTTGTCTCTCTATTTTTAATTTTCTTTGTGACTTTGTTTTCTTATTTTCACTTTTCTTATTATTGCAGTGGATTCTTCTTACAGGAGCTGCAAAATAAATGGGTTATTTCAATAACCTGTACCTTCTTTTTTGTAAGATGTATAATTTAGTATGAATTAGCCACCGATGAGGATCATTGGTCTGTTTTCCATGTGGCTCAGGTTGATCATTCCTAAAACATTTTCATAAATGTAAAATGAATTTTACTACATTTTTATCATTTTAAAAGCTTTAATCATTAGGACATTTATAAGAGATTGTTTAAATTATTAGACATACAAACTCACACTCTTTCCCCTATTTCTCTCTTGTTTAAAAAGAATTTCTCATTATTCCTGTTTTCAAAAAACTTCTTTTTTCCGTTTCTTCGCGTAAATGCGAGCTGAATTAATAAAACTCATTATAGACAATCAAACTATTTTATGGTAAAAGTTCATTCTTTTTTACTGAAAACTCTACTATTATATTTTTGTTCACAATCCATCTCGTTTGGTTAAAAAATTCTATTATTTGTTTAAAAATTCAACTGTTTTTGTTAAAATTAATCTTTTAGATACAAATTCAACTCTTGAAAATTCCACTGTTGAAAAATCACTTTTCAAATTTCTTCAATTTTTCTTGGTAGAAAATTTGAAACTTTTCCATGAAAATAATTAAATTTTCTTCAATTTGCAACAGTGGAAAATTCAACTATTTTTGTTGAAAATTCAACTATTTTGGTAGAAAAGCCATCTTTATTGGTTGAAAATTCATAATTCTTGGTTTAAAATTTAACTATTCAACTATTTGGTTGTAAATGTAACTGTTTGGTTGAAAATTATTATTTTTTTCAATCCAACTATTTGGTTGAAAATGAGTCTTTTCTGGTTAAAATTGATCGTTTTTGTTGAAAAATCATTTTTTTTCGTTGAAAATTCAACTCTAAATTATACTCTTGAAAATTCACTTTTCAATTTTTCTTCGTTGAAAATTTAACTGTTTTATAGAATATTCGAAAAATTTTCTACCAAAACAGTTAAATTTTCTTCGAAAATAGTCAACTATTTACTATTTTGTTAGGAATTTAAAAGTTGCATATTGAATTGAAAATAGTTCGTACATATAATTTTTATTTAAAAGAGTTTATACCCTTATTTTTGTGGAAAATCACCCATATTTCCCTTGTTTTGGCAGAATTTCGGACTGTGACGTCTGAATATTTTACATTAATGAAGATTCTGATCATTTGAATCGTACCTGCGTGTTGTTTTTTCTTCTTGAGAACAGTGCCGCTTATCAATTTTTTTAAATCGTCTTCAGATGCTCCACTTCTGATTGCATCTCTTAAAGAAACTTCACCTTTTCCCTCGAATAAACAGACTTTTAAGTTTCCATCGGCCGTGATTCTGAGTCGATTACACGAGGAACAGAAATTTTGACTCATTGAGGTAATAAATCCGACTTGGCCTTGGAATCCAGGAACTTTGAATGCCTGTAAAATGAGATTTAAAATTATTTTAGAAAGATTGGATTAAACCGAGTGTCTATCCGACGGATTATTTTTAATTTCCGATTTTCTAATGCTCAATTTTTTATTTTTCCGGTCTGGGAATTGTACTTCTTTTTAAAATTCCCATGATCTAACTCAGAATTCTTTTGGAAAATTCCCTGTTTCATGTCAGAATTGTAATTTTTTGGAAAAGTCACTGACAAATGTCAGAATATTATAATTCTCCTCGGAAATTTTCTTTTCCAAGTCAAAATTATCATTCTTTTTGAAAATGTTATGTTCGAGATCTCCTGTTCCGAATCTTTACTTTTTTATTTTTATCATTTTATTTTATTGTTTTAAAGTTCTATTATTAAATAAACAGCATCACTTATATTATCGACAATAAAGTCTTTTTCATTGTTCGTTTCGTGATTGAACAAACTGAGTGTAATAAAATAACAAAACACTATTAATATGTATGTTCATTTTAATACAATCGAATAAAATATTCTGGTCAGGTGGACACCCTGGATTAATAATAGATTTCTGGAATAAATCGAACAATAGGCTGAATAAAAACAAATTCATACCTTAGAGGTATCGTTAGGTTTATCGGCAATTTTCTGAAATTCCGGATGATCCTTTCTGATGATTGTGACCATTTCGTCGTATGAAACCATTTTTTTCTCCTTCCATTCATTTCCGGAAAATGGCATGTACTCGATAAACCGAACATCGATTGGTTTGTCTTTTGTGAAGTTGACGAAATCTACGAGTTCGTCATCGTTGAAACCTCTCATGACGACGCAATTCACCTGAATTCAATTTCTCGATTAAAATAATTAAAAATAAATGATAAACTAAAGTAAAAAATGTCTAATCTTAGAAATGTCAGCCATTAGCTTTTTAAATTAAAAAAATGATTTATTCAAAATTATTAAGTGTTTTAATTAGAATCATGATTTTAATATTGAAAGCCAAAGCTAGTAAAATTATAATTTAAAGTATCCAGAATTGAACGATTAGAATGAGCTCTGAAACAAATGATTTACTTTGACTGGATTGAATTCCAATTGAACTGCTAAATCGATAGCAGCTATTACTCTCGCCCAGCCTCTTCTCCTAGTAAATTGTTCGAATCTCTTCTCTTTGAGAGTGTCTAGAGAGATATTTAGAGAATCTAAACCTGCTCTTTGAAGTGATGGAAGTTGTCGAGTTAAAGTTAAACCATTTGTTGTTATCGCAATGCTTTTTAAGCCATCCAGTTGTTTCAATTGAGCTGGAAATTAATTATAAATTCAGTTTAGTTATATTAAAATTAATTTCGGCTTTTTAAATACTTTACCAGTTTATTAACGGTTAAGAAAAATAATAATATTTATAATACCCTTTATATTTACCAATAATATCAACAAGGTCTTTTCTGACTGTCGGTTCTCCTCCAGTTAAACGAATCTTTTCGACGCCTTCTTTGACAAAAAGGTCTGCTATTTGAATTATTTCGTCTGTTGTCAGGATACCATCTCTTGGAGTAAGTTTAACACCTTCTGCTGGCATACAGTACCTACCTGAAGTAAACTAAAATTAAATTTTTGTACATATTATAAGGGATCACAGTCTATTTCTTTTCTAACTAATTCCCATTTCACATTTCCCCCCTTAAATTTGAAAAATCCCCTGAGACAACTGAGATAGAGAATTTTGACCCAATTTTACCCCTTTTTTAAGAAGCATAAAAATCATGAACTTTCAACTAAAATGACGAATCTTCAAACAATCAAATACATTTTTAACAAATTACTTAAACTTTTAACCAAGTAGTTACATTTTCAACCAAAAAAGATGAATTCTCATCGAAAAATGTAACATTTTATATTTTAACCAAAAAGTATTTTAATGTGACTTAAAATGATTTTAGAACAAAATAGTTAGTTTTTCAAACAAATTGTTAACATTTTAGGCAAAAACGACGAATTTTCTAAAAAAAAAGTTGAATTTTTAATCCTAAAATATGAATTGCCAACAAAAACAAATCAGTTTTAACTAAGTAATCGATTTTTCTACCAGAATAGTAGAGTTTTCAACTGAAGAAGAAGAATTTAAAAAAAAATAGTTACATTTTAAACAAAGAGATGCATTTTCAACTAAAATGATGAATCTTCAACAACAACAAAAATGAATTTGAAAACCAAAAAGGATGCATTTTTAACAAAATTGTTGATTTTTCAACTAAATAACTAAATTGTCAACAAAAAATGTAATATTTGCATTCATCCAAAAAAGAAGAATTTAAAAATAAATACATGAACTTACAGTCAAACAGTTGAGTATTCAACTAGAAAATATCAATTTTTAAACCAAAAAGACGAATTTTCTACAAAATAGTTGAATTTTTAATCCTAAAATATGAATTGCCAACAAAAACAAATCGGTTTTAACTAAGTAATCGATTTTTCTACCAGAATAGTAGAATTTTCATCCCAAGAAGAAGAATTAAAAAAAAAATAGTTACATTTTAAACAAAGATATGCATTTTCAACTAAAATGATGAATCTTCAACAACAAAAAAATGAATTTGAAAACCAAAAAGGATGAATTTTTAACAAAATTGTTGATTTTTTAAATCAATGATTAAATTTTCAACCATGAAAGATGAATTATCAAAGGGAAAATGTAGTTGATATTTCAACCAAAATAGATATTAATTTTAAATAAAAAAAAGTTTAATTCATCCAAAAAGACGAATTTGCAAAAAAATAGTTGATTTTTCAACCAAAAAAGATTTTTTAGTCAAGAAAGAAAAAAACGTCAACCAAATTATTAAATTTTCAGGCCAAAAAGACGAATTTTGAATAAAATAGTTGAATTTTCAGCCAACAAAAACGACTTTTCTACAAAATACATGAATTTTCAATTAAACAGTTTAATATTTAATTAAAAAATATCAATTTTCAAACCAAAAATGGAACAGATGAATTTTCAGTTTAAAAGATTAATATTCGACAAAAAAATACGAATTTGCAACAAATGACTTAATTTTTCAACCAAAGTTATGAATTTTCATCTGTTTTTTATCGGCCATAGAGACGCATTTTCTACAAAACATTTGAATTTTTAACCCAAAAACATACATTTTTAACGAACAAGTTAATTTTCAACCAAAAGGATGACTTTTTAATAAAATTGTTGAACTTTCAACCAAATAATTAAATTTTCAACTAAATAATATAATACATTTTTTTTAAGTCAAACATGAACATTTTTCAATTCTGTTGTTTATCTAATTTTCAAAATTTAATTTGCTTGAATCTTTTTCTGATGTATTTTTATCCGTAGGAAGTGCTGAAGTTTTCAAAAGATTTTTTAGAGCTAGCTAAAAAAAAGTTTCAAACACAAAAGTAACTACCAAACTTGCTAAAGAAAAGGCAGTACTATTAAAAGACTTTCGTTCAATATTCATGACATACCCATATGATATAACAAGTTTTTAATAATAAATGAAATCCCCTTTTAATCCGCTTTTTGTCGAAAAAAATCCCTTTCTTTATCTAAAATTGAACTACTGAACCGCTGCGATCCCTGTTTCAGATATCTTAAGTTTAACACGTAATTTACATCGAAGATTGCAGCGTTCAGTTAGTGAGATTCTTAAATAATTGTGATGACGGCCAAAGGAATCGTTCAGCATATTCTCTCCAACATTCTCACTTAATTTTTCTCTGAGATCTCGAACCTGGAATAAGTATAAATTTTATTTATAATTTACCGCAATTTTATTTTACTTAATCTAAATTGATATAAATACTTCAAAATTAATTAATTATGATACAATATTTCCAAATAATTTATTATTTGCATATGTCTCAATGTAGTTTCTTTTTCACTGTTCTTATTAAAATTGAAAAAGTACGTTTACAATGCTTAGATAGTACATTGTCGCTTTAGCGTTATACTACGCATTTTTTTCATTTTCTGCCAGGAAAGATAAATTTTCAATAAAATAGTTGAATTAAAAAATAATAATAATAATTTTGAAGCAAAAAGTTGCATTTACAACCAAATAATTGAACTTTCAATCAAAAGAGACTAATTTTCAACAAAATATTGAAATTTTTAACCAAATGTTTGATCTTTCACGCCAAAAAGAATTATTTAGAAAATAGTTAAATTTTCAACCAAAAAAGATGACTTTTCTATCTTGAAAGATGAATTTTCTATAAAAAAAGATGAATTTTCTTCAAAAATAGTTGAATTTTTCACGAAAAAGGATGAATTTACAACAAAATAGTTGAACTTTCAATAAAAAAAGACTAATTTTCAACAAAATACTTGGCGAATTTTATACCAAATTAGTTGAATTTTTCACCAAAAAGGATGACTTTTTAAAAAATTAGTTGCATTTTTAACTATTGGAAATTGAAGAAAATTGAACTTTTTTGGTAGAAAATTTTCGAATTTTCAACAATATTATTAAATTTTCAACAAATAAGTTGAATTTTCAACGGTTGAAAAGTTAATTTTCAACTTTTGGATTTTCAATTCTGAACAGCTGATAATTAAAAAAATTGGAAATTTAACTATTTTGGTGGCAAATTTTCGAATTTTCAACAATATGATTCAATTTTCAACAAATGAGTTGAATTTTTGACTGTTGAAAATTGAAGCAAATTGAAAATTGAATTCTCAACTTTTGAATTTTCAATTCTGAACAGTTGAAAATTGAAAAAATCGGAACTTGAACGAATTTATTTTAAATTTTCGAATTTTCAACAATGTGATTTAATTTTCAAGAAATAAGATAAATTTTCAACTGTTGAAAATTGACGAAAATTGAATTTTTAACTTTTGGATTTTCAATTCTGAACAGTTGAAAATTGAAAAAAAAATGGAAATTTAAATATTTTGGTGGAAAATTTTAGAATTTTCAACAATATGATTCAATTTTCAACAAATAAGATGAATTTTTAACTGTTGAAAATTGAATAAATTGAATTTTTCACTTTTGGAATTTCAATTCTGAACAGTTGAGAATCGAGAAAAATCGGAAATTGAACTAATTTATTGGAAATTTTCTAATTTTCAACAATATGATTCAATTCTCAACAAATAAGATAAATTTTCAACTGTTGAAAATTGAAGAAAATTGAATTTTTCACTTTTGGATTTTCAATTCTGAACAGTTTAAAATTGAAAAAAATCGAAGATTGAACTATTTTGGTGGAAATTTTCTAATGTTCAACAATATGATTTATTTTTCAACAAATAAGATGAATTTTTAACTGTTGAAAATTGAAGAAAATTTAAAATTGAATTTTTAACTTTTTGATTTTCAATTCTGAACATTTGAAAATTGAAAAAAAATGAAAATTTAACTATTTTGGTAGAAAAATCTCGAATTTTCAAGAATATCATTCAATTTTCAACAAATAAGTTGAATTTTCAATTGTTCAAAATTGAATTTTTCACTTTTGGATTTTCAATTCTGAACAGATGAAAATTGTAAAAAATTGGAAATTTAACTATTCCGGTGGAAATTTTCGAATTTTCAACAATATGGTAACAATTTTCAACAAATAAGTTGAATTTTCAACTGTTGAAAATTATATTTTCAGCGGTTGAAAATTGAATTTTCAACTTTTGGATTTTCAATTATGAACAGTTGAAAATTGAAAAAAAATTGAAAATATAACTATTTTGGTAGAAAATGTTCGAATTTTCAACAATATGATTCAATTTTCATCAAATAAGTTGAATTTTCAATAAATAAGTAGAAGTTTCAACTGTAAAAAATTGAAGAAAATTGTACATGGACTTTTCAACGGTTGGATTTTCCATTTTTAACAGTTGAAAATTGAAGAAAATTGAAAATTTAACTATTTTTGTTGAAATGTTTCTACCGTGTAATTATCAAGAGCTGAAGTTTCAACAGGGTAGACAAATTTTCAACAAAAGAGTTGAATTTTGACCAAATAGTAGAATTTTTATCATAAAATAGTTGGAATTTCTTATGGGGTTCTATTCATTCAATTCGCATTTAAGTGAAAAAAACGGAAAAAGGGGGAAGTTTCTTGAAAATTGGAAATCAGAATTATTATTGGACACAGCAGGATCTATTCTTATTTTAAAAATATTTCGTTTGAATGATGAAATTTTTGCGAAGAATTAGTTTTATTAAAATAAAAAGAAATTCTATGCAAATTTTGTAATTTAGAATTAATCATAGTTTAAATTAAAACAGTTTACAGAATACTGCTGTAAAATTCTTCATTAAATTACATAAATTGAAAAATAATTTTTAAGTTTGAAAACACTTTCAAATAAAAAAATAAATAAATAAAAACTATCTAAAGCTTCTCGGAATTTAAGCGGACGTATTAAAAATTTTGTTTAAGAAAAAGTAATGACAAAGGAAAGAATTAGTTTTTTCAATAACGTAACGGTAACACATTATACTTTTTGAAAAGTTCAAAGTAACTTTTAGAATTAATAATGTAAAAATAAAAACAGTTTACACATTACTAATGTAAAATTGATACTTTTTGAATTAATAATGTAAAAATAAAAACAGCTGACAGATTATTAATATGTAAAATTCTTTATTGAATTACATAAATTGAAATATAACTTTTAAGGTCGAAAACACTTTCAAATGCAAAAAAAAACTATCTAAAGCTGCTTGGAATATAAACTGACGTATTTCAAATTTGCATTTAAGAAGAAGTAACGCCAAGGTAATGCGTTACTTTTTTTCAATAGTAAAATTGATATTGGTATCTAAAATCATAAATATCTTACCCTGGGTGAAATTCCAGCGACTGTCGAAGCTTCTGAGAAACACACACCCGGAAATTTCTTAATACAATGAATTAATCGGAACATCTCTAAAAAAATAACAAAATAATTTTATCAATAGACATAAGAATCCCTGATATAAGTTTTTAAACTGAGACGGCGCAAAAGCAATAATCTCTTTTTTTCCTTAATTGCGTTTTGTAAGAAAATTTATGACACTAGTTTATCTTGAGGTCTTAACAGATATGCCAGGAATAATTAAAAATAAAACTGACTTACCGTGTAAATAACCGAAACATGAAATTGTAAAATAAACGCACGTGTTTTGAGGTCAAAATAAGAATGATAGATTCTTTCATGTTCTGGATCTCAAGACTAAGATTAGTAAACTTATTTCGTAATCACATTTCAACATATTAAGTAATGTACTGAGTTATCAAATTACAAAAGCGTCTATTTTTTCGGAGTCGTGTAAGACGACTACTCACAGAGTAATCATAAGAGCGATCAGCAAATATATGTGTGTGTACGTAGATTTTAAGATTACAGTCCTGGGGCCCCAATATGCAGTTTTCCTTTTTTCGTTGTTTATTCTTTCTAATTCGTCTATAATCTCAATTATAATCCTCTGAGAAGATAAAATTAACACGAATGTGTTCTCCAGTTTCTTCCTTTTTAATAATATCTTTTGTTTTTATCATATTTTCTGATATTCTTTTGACCAAATTATTGTTACGTTCCTGGTCTAACTGTATAACGCAGCTGAGTGACGTGACAGGTCGTGAGCATGAGCGTTGAGCTGCATTGAGCAGAGCATGAGTGTGACACCAGCTGACACTTGCTTGCTTGCTGTGAATCGTAACTGCGAATAAAATAAAAATATAAACAAAGCAAAAGCAGAATTTTCCTTCTGAGACTTCTAAAATAATCTTAAAATTCAGAAAATTGATAATTGTTAGATTATATCCTTTATATCACGGATGACTGTTTTGAAATGTGATTTGTAAACATTTCCCGGGTTTAATTAGTTATTATTATTAAGTTATAATAGTGATGTTTCTTCCCACTTTTAGAATTAAAATAAGGAAATTTGGATAGTTTATGAAAATCAAGGTAACGCCGAGGAGACTAAAAAATCCAATCCACGGTAAGTTTCTTTTTACATAATATGTACTTTAAAATACAGGTTATGTTTGTTCGTTCATATCTCGAATCATTCATATGTTTTTTTTATTATAAATTGTATATCAAAGTAAATTTCCCTGTGAAAATATACATTCATTATTTTATTAACTAAGTTTCTCGTCCCGAAATTAGTCAAATATTTTTTATAAGTTTGGCTGGCCGTCCCGAATTTTCCGATGGTCATAGTCCATCCCCTTTTCCAACTCCCCCAATTTTTCAGGACTATAGACGCAGCCGTATTCCGTAATACTATTCTTGCCTAAAAGAAATGATGCTTAACGAAAATGTCGATATTTTCATATTAGAAATGAGGGAAGATATACTCTTGTAAAGATACGCATTATTATTTTGTTAAAAATAATATGTAAAGATTTCCTTAATAAGGATTTCTTTTTTATTTAAAGAATTTCGAGATGCCTAGGTAAACAAAATATAAAAAAACTTAACCTGTTATAATGACAGGCATGTGATTTTTTCCTGTCATTTATTCGCGACCATAAGGAAAAATCACAGGCCTGTTATTTTTTCTTAAGAGGATTCAACAAATCTTGCGAAATAATTATTTAATATATCCCCATCCTACATATTGTTTTGTTAAATAAATACATATTTGTTTGTAAAAATAGAATTGAATTGTACTGATTTCGAAAATGGCTCAATCCTCTTTCCCAACAAATATTTTTAATTAATAAGTAAAATTTCCTCCCTTTCAACTAGATAAAAATCTTGAAAATAAAAAAATGTTCCTCTTCCAATTAAAAAAAAAAATTAAAACCAAAACCTCCCTTGCGGATTAGAAAAACTCGGTACCAACTCGATAAAAATCTTCAAAATAAAAAAATTATCCTCTAGAAATAAAAAAATAAAATAAAACCAAAGTTTCCTCCCTTCCAACTCAATAAAATTTTTTTTTAAATAAGTAAAGCCTCTTCCAGCTTGGAAAAACGTAAAAACCAACATTTCTTCGCTTCCAACTCGATAAAAATCTTAAAAATAAAAAATTGTTCCTTTTTAAATTGAGAAAAAATTAAAACCAAGGTTTCCCCCGTTCAAACTCAATAAAGCTTTTCAAAATAAAAGTTTAGCCTCTTCCACTTTAGAAAAACATGAAAATTAAAATTTCTTCCCTTCCAACTGGATAAAAATCTTAAAAATAAAAAATGTTCTTTTTCCAGGTTAGAAAAACTTGAAAACCAAAATTTCCTCCCTTCCAATTCCATAAAAATCTTAAAAATAAAAAAATGTTCCTCTTCCAATTCAGAAAACATTAAAACCAAAGTTTCCTCACTTCCAATTGGATAAAAATCTTAAAAATAAAAAAATGTTAAACACACCAAATTTGCTCGCCTTTGACTAAATAAAAATGTAAAAAACAAAAAAAGTTCATCTTCCCTTTCTTTTAAAATCAGAATTTTTTATATTTACAGTTGATCAACTTGTTTTTTATCCAACAATAGTAATTTTAAATGCTTCAATTTTTTATTGTTTAAGCCATTAAAACTGTATTTATAAATTCTTTAACTTGAAAATGTACGCTTAAAATGAAGACCTAACATGGCAAATGTTTAAAGTAAAAGATTTTAGAATTACGCAATGTAAACTGAGTGATTTCATAATTGAAAAAATTAAGAATTGAACTTAACATTTTAAAAAAGTCTTAAATAATTCCCTGTCATTTCCGGTCAAGTGACCACCTTGATCTAGTTACATGGCTTATAGAAATATTGGAATATAATTTCTACTCACAACCAAAAATGTAAACAAGTAAAAATATACCATATTATTTCACAGAAAAATGGAATCAGTAAGGAAGGAATTAAGAATCATTCCAAAGGCACCATACCAAAGAATCCGAAGTGAAAAGAAAAAGCAGGAACTTATCAGAAGAGTAGATAATGGTGAAACGATTGCGGAAGTTTGTGCCAAGGAAAACTTACGAGAATCGGTCCTTTCAAAATGGATACAGGAAAAAAATACATTAGAAAATGTAGCTCATGCTAACATGGAGGTAATTCAAGCCCTCAAGGATCAGAGAACCATGCGGTGGATAAATGACAAGGTTCAAGATAAACTTCACGATTGGTATATGGCTTGTACAAACAATGGAGTTCAAATTCGCAATCGGCAAATTGCAAATAAAGCCAAAGAGCTTAACAGCTCATTTGGTGGAAAGACTGATTTTATGGCTACACCCTCGTTTATTCAAAATTGGAAAAGAAAGTACAGAATTGATACGATCCATCTTAATCGTCAGCAGAGAAAAGACCAAACAGTTCTGGAACATTTTCGCGAACGTCTGCTCGAAATTATTGACGATGATGTGTTAACCCATCAGCAGGTTTTTATTTGTGGAGAATTAAAGATTGATTACAATACTCTACCAACCAAGGAATCAATCCTTCAGGAATTGGAGGGAAAAGGTCCGAGTAAAAATAACTTGAAAAAGGGATCTGAAATTGCTGCTGAAGAATTGAGTATAATGTTTTGCAGTAATACGACTGGAACTTTAAAACTACCCTTGATGGTCATTGGAAATTCGACGATTAGCAATAATGAGGAACTGCCGGTTTATTATAAATATCGTGACAGAGACTTAATAGGAGGACATGCCTTCGAACAGTGGCAAAAAGAAAAAGGTATGCCTTGTGTAAGAAACTTCCTTAAAAAGCAAAATTTGTCTTCTATGGCTCTTTTGCTTGTCAGCCACTTTTACACCTCAGGGAAAATCGTTGGATTTGATGAAAAAATTGCTTATCTTCCGCCAAACGCAAGTTGTATTATCAAATCTTTTAATCAAAAGGTCCTGAAGGAATTGAAGGTTCGTTTCTGGTTAAAAATTTTCTCTTATATTCTCGAATCACGGGAATGTGGATTTGATACGTCGAATATTAAGCTAGAAGAAGTTCTTCATTTATTGGATGAAGCCTGGAACGAAACTTCCGTTGAGGCATTTTCTCACTTCTGGGATTTCCTATCAGGAAATTCAAATATCAAAATGATCGGGTCGGACATTACACTTTTATGGAAACTTATTTCTCTTATTGATAAATTTTATGGTAAAGTAAGTAATGAATGCCAAGTAAAGGAAGTGGAAACAATTGAAATTGATTCAGACGAATCGCAGACAAAAGATGAAGTGGAGGAAGTTTTTGTGGTGTATCTTGATTCAGAAGGAAGGGAAACCAAATGTGAAAGAGAAGCCAAACCTGGGTTTAAAAGTATAGAAAGCAAAACTGGTTTTGAAAGAAGTGACGCTAACTTTGAAGAGGAAGTTCAATCCAGTTTCAATGAAGAAGTCAATCTCGACTTTGAAGAAGAAGAGATTCAAATAACTGTGCAAGGTACTGAAAACGAAAAGACTGTCGTCGAAAGAGAAACCAAACTTGATTTTGCAAGAAGAGAAAGCCAAACTGATTTTGAAAGAAGAGAAAACCAAACTGATTTTGAAAGAAGTGACGCTAACTTTGAAGAGGAAGTTCAATCCAGTTTCAGTGAAGAAGTTAATCTCGACTTTGAAGTAGAAGAAATTAAAATAACTGTGCAAGGTACTGAAAACAAACAGACAGTTGTTTCTAATATAACTATAGAAGAGTGTATAACTTCTTTGGAGACGGCGATCCAGTTCTTCAAGTCCAGAAATAAATACGGAGAATTTTCGGGGGATATTAAACACTTGAGAAGTCTTGTAAATAGGGCTTGTGATCTAGACATAGGTAAGTAAAATTACAAAGAGAATTAAATTACCGGAAAATTAAGTTGATTTAAAAAACTGATTTTCGTTATTTTTTTCAGAAATGGATACTAACTGAAGATCTTCCCCTATGCGAAGTGGACTCTGTAAACAAATTTGTAAACTATGATTTATGAAGAGACTAATAACTTAAGGAAAAATAATCTTTTAACTATTGACTATGTATAAGGTTAAAGTAATATATGAATTAAAAATTTAAGTTAGGTAATTTAAAATTTTGTGTGTTTGTCTAGATTTTTAGAAAAGCTAAACGTAACCAAAAAGAAACTAAATGTTTTAAAGGAGGACTGCGATTGTAATAAACGCTAATAAAATGAAATGTGAAACGAGATTATACAATCTTTCAAATTTTTGATCAAATCACCTAAGTTTAATATTTTTACAACAATTTAGAATATCGAAACCCTTCACTAAAGATTTTAGATATTTTTACTTCCAGTTTAATCTGTCGTCAAATCTAGAAAAGTAGATCGCCAAATGTAAGGCTATGTTTAGTAAATAGTGTAAAGCGTGATAAACTTGAAAAATGTCGAATGATGAAATTAAATATGATGACATTCCTTGAAGTTTGTTAACTCTCTTGAAACTCCATTGAAATCCTTTAAAATGCCTTAAATATTTCTAATCCTTTCTTACAACCTTTCAAATCCCTTAATTCTTGTCGATAAATTCTTTGAAATTTCATTAAGAAATTATAAAATCTTTTTAATCCCGCAAAATGTCATCAAAATTCATTAAAATACCTTTTTGAGAGCCCTTAAAATCCATTAAAATTGCTGAAATCCATGGAAATCTGATAAAATCCCGTGTAATACTTGAAAATATCTTCAAATTCAGTGAATATAAAAGAAATTTGATGATATCCCTTTCAATTTCTTGACATGTTTTTCATCTCTTGAGAGAGAAAATTCCCAATCCTTTGAAATCCTGAAATCTCTCGAAATTTGTTTAAGCTCCTGAATTCATCGTTTGAAATACTCTAAAATCTGTAAAGTCCTGTGAAATCTCTTCAAAGGCTTGGTATATATATATAGTATTATATTATAAAATTTCTTGAAATCCCGTAAAATTTCATAAAATTTGATGATATTCGTTGAAATGGCTTGAAATATTTGAAGTTCTATGAAGTCCTTTAAGACCCTACAAAATTAATTAAAATACCTTTTTGAGAGCCTTTAAAATTACTAACATCCCATGAAATCCATTGATATTGCTTAAAAATCCTTTGAAACATTATAAAATCTCTTGAAATCCCGTAAAATGCATATAATATGATGATATTCCTTGAAATATTTGAAGTCCTGGAAAATTGATTAATAGCCTTTTGAGAGCCTATAAAATTACTGAAATCGTCGGAAATGTGATAAAATCCTGTGAAATCCATTGAAATTCCTTAAAAACTCGGAAATATTTGGAAATCTTCTGAAAATCCTTGGGAACTTTTCAAATATCCTAAAGTGTTTCAAAAATCTTTCAAATTTCTTTAAATCCTTGAAAATACCTTGAAAATCTCTTCCTTGGAATCCTCTCAAATACCAAAAATATTCCCAATCCTTTGACATCTCTTGAAACCCCTTGAAATTTTTTAAAGCTCCTGAATTATTCTTTTTAAAACCCCTAAAATCTTTAAACATCCTTTGAAATATCTTCAAATGTTATTAAAATATTATGAAATCCCTTGAAATATTTTAAATTCTATGAAATCCTTTGAGATGCTGGAAAACTGATTAAAATACCTTTTTGAGAGCCTTTAAAATTCTGTAAAATTAATGAAATCCTCGGAAATCTGATGAAATTCCTTAGAAATTCTTTGGAATATCTTGAAAATTCCTTGGAGTAATTTAAAACACCTTAAAATATTTCCAATCCTTTGAAATCTTTTGAAATTTTTTAAAGATCCTGAAAGTTCCTTGGAATCTATTAAAATATCCTAAAATCTTTGAAATATACTCGAATTCCTTGGAATATTTGACAATTTCTTCAAATATTTCAAATCCCTCAATTCTTGAAAGGGGTGAAAGGTTCCGTAAAATTTCATAGAATCTGATAATATTCCCTAAAATCCCTTGAAATATTTGAAGTTCTATGAAATCCTAGAAAATTAAGTAAAATGCCTTATTGAGAGCCTTTAAAATCCTTTAAAATTAGTCAATTCTTCGGAAATCTGATAAAATCTCATAATATCCGTTGAAATTCCTTCGAAATCCTTTAAAATATTAGGATATTTTCTGAAATCCCTTGTTATCTTTTCAAATACCTTAGCTTAATACGATAAACTTAGAAAATGTTGAATGATTTTGCGGGTAGTAGTATTTTTTTTAAATGGTGACAAAACTTTTTTCTTGTGGATATTTTTTAAAGGATGATGGAAAAAATCAAAATAGTAACCTAATTATACACATGCGAAGTTTTTATACCATTATCACAATCTTTCATTATAAAATTACTAATCTGTAACATTATATACTATAATTTTGGATACATGGCTTTGCTGTAAGGTTGATTTTGTTAAAAATATTACCCCCCCCCCAACGTAATTTATGGATGGCCCCTAAGGAAGGAATACAAAACGGGAAACATTTCAAAATCTTAGAGTATTGATTTTTATTTTTCATGAGGTACACGACCGTCGTCGTTACATTATCGCGATTACGTAATTAATTTCTGTATCATTTCAATGTAATGATTCATTAATTATATATTCTCATTAATACTTACATTTATATATTACCATACTTTCAATCGAGTCAACAACATATATATTTTATTTATTTGTATGTATATGTATACATAAGTATCGTGTAATGTTTTATCATTTATGAGTGGATGCATTGCACTGTAGGATAGCTTCTATTTCACGATACACGAAGCCATTCTGCTTTCGGGAAAGGGAGAGAGAATGTCCAAGTTCACCTCCCCTATGGCTGTATCCGTTTAAAAATTTAAAAAATCCATACCTCGCCAAAGTTTACGCGTAATGTTTAATAATTAAAATCTACCGATTCGAGCAACGACGTTCGTTATCGTCGATCCAAACTGACTTAGGCCCGAAAAAACATATCTACACAATATATCTAAACAATCAATTTATTCTACTCGTATCGATAAAAACGTTACAAACGGAAGGTGAACTTATACGAGAAATCCCAATATTCGTCATCTTGATAAATTTTGTATTTTTGTTAATTACTGTTTTTTATCAAGAGGACCTATATTTATTCGTGTGCTTCATCCGCGAACTTACGCCTCTTCAAACAAGCTAATCGATTTCTACCAAGAGGACTTCACGTGTAAAATCTGTGACATTTCTCACTGATCGGTTGACATTCTTTGGCTTCGAAGTCTCGCGAGAGGGAACCAAAAAGGGCAAATTAAAGCCTATTAACAATTCCTATGATTCTTTTCCATTTTAGAAGAAACGCTACAATTCGAAAGCCACAATGTATAGTTAGCAAAATGTCTAATTAGCAAAATGACTATTTTTACGAGACTCTGGAAGCAGAGCTCAAATTTACTAGTTTCGCAGAAGCTGAACATTGGTTTTCAGGAGGCGACAATAATGACTGAATCTACCCACGTGTACACATAAAATACATCGTTCAATTTCTTTTCAAATCCACACTGACACGTCTCAGCGACTAAAGATATTTTATTTTACAATTAAGAAGATCTTCTCTAGTACGAAAATGCAGACTGTGGTGCAATATTTAGAGGATGTCGACTGAAAAATGGATAGAATTAGAAATCAGAAGATTCTAATTTAAAAGTAATTTAATTTGGAAGTTCAAAATTGAATTGTGAATCGAAACCTGAGACTCAAGTTGAAGAGAATCTTTAATTTTCCTCAGTAGACATCCGTTATATTCACCACCCGGAATGTGTATTAAAAATTCAAATTCACTGAAAACCTTATACTCAAACTTCCTTCATATCCAGATTTTTAAATCGGAAGATATTTGTGCAATCAATATCGAAACACAATTTTTCTCAGCAATACTCAGAAGCTTCGGACAACAGTTTTCAATAAATAGTGACATACACAGCCAATAACAATGCATAAAATGACTCGTTGTCCACACCCACACAAACTCTCACAAAACGGTTCTGCTTTACAACTTATAAAACATCTTTGATTTTTTTTCCTGAAAATTATTTCAAACAAAAAAATGTGGATAGGACCGTTTTGTGAAAGCCTCGAATATGAATTGGAAGGAAGGATCTTGATTCTTGATTAGTCATTAGCAAGAATAACGCCAATTACAATTTTTTTTTATATTTGTCGTTTCTTGTTTTATCTCTTTCACTTGAGGTCTGTTTCTTCGCCAAGGAGATCTTCCATCTGCTCCTCCCAATCGTCCTTTCCAGAGTTCGCCGCCTGATTTTTCTCCTGTCCGGGAACAACTTCAAAATCCTTGAGCTCAGCTTCCAATTCCCGTTCCCAATCTTCTTCTGCGGAGTCACAAGCAGCGTTGAAGCTTTTTTCCAGAGGGCCACTGGACGTGTGTATGTGCGTATTTTTTTTTAACTCTCTGTGTACGCATGTATGTTGTGCATTGTGTTTATGACTGGTGGAGAATGAATGTTCGCTAGTTAATGCAACTCAAATTAAAAAGGAAATGAACTAAATCCAAGTGCTGGAAAATAAAAGGTGATGAAAACAGGAAGCGACACGCAAAAGACCAGGAATTCAATCTCAAGATCGATCCAGGAAAGAACTGTTGGAATCGTTCAGAAAACAGTTCAGAAATAACAATTTCTTGTCATTTTTGCCGAAGAAATTAAGACAATTAGGTTTCCAACAATTCCTTTTTCTCTCTGTCTCAAGTGAAATCTCAATTTTTTCTACTTGATAATAATCAGCACAACTAGTTTTTAAAGCAAAGTCTCCTAATCGCACAAACTCTTGAATCACAGATTAACAACGGCTGCCGAAAGCAAAGAGAATTTATCAAAAAGTCCTCCAGAAAAATTAAACGATTAATAATTAAACATCCAGAGATTCTTTAAAGGAATCAATTTCTGCCAATTTTCGGAACGAAGAATTTTCACACGAAACGTTTGTTAAGAGCTGACGAAACAGGGAAAGATTGAACCTGTTAAAGAGATGAAAGTCCACTTAGCGCAAATTTCAGATTGATCTAATCCTAGATTCCTCTCTATCCTTAAATTTGATATAATTTAATTTAATTCTTTTATCACCGGGACAAGCGAATTGGGGGGTTCAGAAATCGAAAAGAGCAGGGAAATATTTGGACAGAAAAGCTGCGAATTTCCAGCCCATTAAGGATCGTTTATACACGTATGAGTTGTACGATGATACTTGCACCGTTATCTTAAAAAGTTTCTCTTAAACAAACGCTAAAGGCGCGAGCACGTCCTGCGCGCAAACTATCCTTTATTTAAATTTTAAATAGATAGGCCTGCGGTTTCTCCCTCGCATTCTCGACCTTTCTCCCTTGTAAAAATTCATGATATCCTGTCTCTTTTTAACGAACGATAAACTCTTGATATTTTATATATCTTTATCATTCCACTTTACCAAAATTCGCTGGCTTGAAAAGATATAGAGAATTTTTGTTTTCAAACGACTTGGAATGCGAATTTTTTAAAGTACTAAATCAGAATTTAAATCTAACTTAAAATTTAAAAATTAGAAACATTCGTCTTGAAAATAATCCATATTTAGAGTACTTAGGTTTAAAATATATTTTTTTGAGTCAGCGAAAATTGTATCGATAAACTTTTACACAAGTTCTGTGCGCACTAAGGCAGTCCTAAAAAATCGAATTTTTCCAGCAAAAAGGTTTGCCACACAAGCCGAAAAGTAAGAATTCGGGGCCATTTAAAAAAATTGTACTTTTGAGGACCAGCTTATGGCGGAGATCAAAAAGCAGCGAATCACGTTCCAGCGTTACGTCTCTCTAGTGTAAAAACGCGATTATGTAATTTTTCGACGAACCGGGCATTTTTTTCTACAGCCAGCGTTGAGATTTAGCCGGTCTCCGCGCACGAAGTTTATTTTTTTATACAATCGTGACATTTATTATCCCGTAAACACGTATTGTCATTCAACGAATTTAATAATCTAAGTTATAGTTTTGCTCTTTTTTATGTTTTCTTTATATAATAATAGTCATCGGTATTATATACTTTACAACTTTTACAACACGGAGAGAATAAAGTGACAAGATAAGTATAGATGACAGACAGACGGACAGACAGACGACAGACAGACGGACAGATAGTCAAATATCATTTTTTGTTTCCTTATTTGATGCGCGCGTACCTTCAAGTAATAATTGTATTAATTACCGTTAATTGCACCACTCATGAGTTTTAAATGTAGTTTCTAACATTGTAAACGGTACAGTTAATCCTGAACGTTAGTCCGAATTTCGACTAGGAAGGTGTGTCCTAAACTTTCAGATTAGTTTCGAACTTATCCGACTGACTCGATCGTGTCACAAATCGTAAAAGGAATGAAAACGTAAAGACGACAGTGGTCAAAAAGTCAAAATCATAATTATGAATAATCACGAACGACTATCGATGACTGGGAATCAGTGAAAGAGTAAAAACCGAGGGCAAATGAGAAAAATAACGAAATAAAGGAGACTAGCTGAAGAGATAAGTGCAAAATGAAACACGATAATCGCTAAAACGATGTCGTTTCGGAGAAAAGAGAGCTGTGCTTTGGATAATGGTACACGGGATTCTCCTCTTCTTTTAGGCTGTTGACAAAATAGAATCAATTTTTAATCAGAACTCAATAGAACTCAAATTTTCTGCAGAAAAAACGAACCAATTCAAAGCACTCGTTTCCATACCTCTGATAAAAATGCAGTTGAAGCTCTTTTAACCAGAAGCGAAGAAATTTGCTCAGAAGACTTTCTTTCTCGAACAATCCTTAGAAAATGAATTCGTATTGATTGTTTGAGAAAGGGGTCTCTTTCCTTTACTTTTCTTTTTTTTCTTTTCGTTTTGTTTCTTTTTTCTTTTTATTTTATATTGAGGAACTGTTGCTATTTGCGGTGTGAGGTTGAACTAAAAAGACGCCACGAAAAGGAAGCATAAACAAATATCAAACCTATAGCGAACCAAGTCTCCACACAATGCCTCTACTTTACAACGAATACATCGAGAGGATTTAGCTTATTACACTATTTAACTGCAGGCTCTATTTAGGATTTCAGGAAGTGATGGCATTTTTGAATACTCACAAACACTCGTCTGGGCCAAGATATTATGTTCTGGTGGATCGATATTATTTCTGAAGTGTCAGTCCTCCATTTTTTACTATCATTATCATTCTTTTTCTGGACTCCTTTTTATTATTTTTTTATTAGCGAAACGCAGGTTGAATTCAGCGAATATAATAAGTATTCATTTTTCCCTCGAGGGTTAATTTATCAAATTTATTGCTCACGTATATATTACCTACTGAGTCAAGATTTATCTTCCGACAGTTTTATTCGAGATAAAGGCATCGCCTTAGAATTAAAACAATGTCTGAGAAAATAATAAGAGAGAGAGAGAGAGAGATGTTTAGAAAGAAAGTTATATTTGTTACTTTAATTCTAAACTAATCAGCTCTCAATTCTCAAAGTATGAAAACTTAGAAGCGAAAAAAGTTAAATAGATTCAAAATTTTAATGTCTTGAAATTGAAGAAAATAAAATTTGAAAGCTTGAAACCTTAATAGAATTCCAAGTGAAACATTTTTTATTTGATCTACTTCGAAATTGAGTATTTCTAACTCAGAATTCTTTTAAATTGGTTTAATTTTAATTTTCAAAAACCTAAATTGCTTCTGAAAAATGACCATCTTTCCAAACAAATTAAAATCTTTAAAACGTATTACAGGCCTCACCAGTTGCAAATGGGATAAAAAATAGGATACAGAGGGTATTTTTTCAAGATTAAAGGGTACCCTCAAAAAATGGAGTATATGATAAAAAAGTTTATAGGTAGTAATTTTTATTTTGTTTTAAATTATTTTTTTTTTAGTAGAAAAACGTCATGAAAAGCTGAAAGAATGAAAAACAGATAAGCAGCATAATTTGCAAATTACAATTTTTGAGTTTATCTGTTTTTAATTCTTTTACCTTTTCTTCAATTTTTTTACTGTATTTCTATCAATAAAATTTTTTGAGATATTCAACAGATTTTTTAGACATAAGTAGAAAAAAAGCATTTTTAAATACGAGAAAACTACTTTGAGAAGAACGTGCTGTTTTTCCAGGCTTGCTTACTCACGCCAATTATAAAATTGTCTCTTATGGATCAATATACATATCAAAATCTGTCAAAATTTAAAGAGACTATTCGGACTTTTGTGTCCTTTTTATCAGGAATTTCAGTTTTGAGTCTCCATTTGAAATTTCTAAAGTTTGAATGTCTTGAATTTAAACTTGCTTATTAAGGTAGAATATTTCAATATAAAATTATGTAATTCTTAACGTTTTCAATTCAAAATGTTTGAATGTATTGGCTGCTTCAAGATTCAAATTACAAAAAAATTGAGACACAATTTGAAGTGTTACCATTTTGAACAATTTAGATTTGAAATCGCCTTTTGATAATCGAATTTAAAATTGTTTAAGTCACGCTAAAATTGTATAATTTAAAACGATTTAAATTTAGACCAAACAACTTTATTTAGTTACATTTTTGAAATTCGCAATTAAAAATAATTCAAGTTCAAAAGCTTTCAATTTAAAATTATCCAATTTGGAAAAATTGAATTGATTTTGAATCCAATTATGCAGATTAATGTCATTATGTAATTTTTCACGTGATTTTTGCATTTATTTCGAAACCTACACCAATTCTAGGTCCTTTTTAACAGGAATTTCACTGTTAATATTCTCAATTTGAAATTGCTAAAATTTGAACGTATTCAATTTAAACTTGCTCAGCAATGTCGATTATTTCAATCTAAAATTATTTACTCTTCACATTTCCAATTCAAAATTGTTTAATTCAAATGCTTGCAGTTCCAAATTATTGTGTTTTGGCATGGCGGCTTCAAGCTTGAATTTGCCAAAATAGTCAGACTCAATCTAAAATGGTACCATTCTGAACGACCTAAATTGGAAATCATCTTTTGATAATTGAATTTTAAATTATTTAAGCATTAAATTAAAGCTTTCACATTGAAATTGTATAGTCTGAAATTATTTAAATTTAAAATCAAACAGATTTATATAGTTACATTTTTTTAATTCGCAGTAAAAAATTATTCGAGTTCAAAAGCTTTCAATTTAAAATTGTCCAATTTTGAAAAATTGAATCTGCAATTATTCAATTATGATGGCTTTAAATTTGAAATTATCAAATTATGCTGATTAAAGCAATGATGTGATTTTTCGCGTTATTTTTGCATTTATTTCGAAACCAAAACTAATTATGGGTCTCTTGTATAAGGAATTTTAATTTTAATAGTCTCAATTTGAAATTGCTGAAGTCTGAACGTCTTCAACTTAAACCTGGTCAGTTAAGTTAATTATTTAAATCTAAAATTACTCAAATCTTCACGTTTCCAATTCAAAATTGATTAACTGAAATGATTTCAGTTTCAAATAATTATGTTTCAGCGGCTTCAAGCTTGAATTTTCCAAAATATTCACACTCAATCTAAAATGATACCATTAAACGATTTAAATGGCAAATCTTCTTTTGATATTTGAATTTCAAATTATTTAAGCATTAAATTAAGACTTTCACATTTAAATTGTAGACTGAAATTATTTAAATTTAAAACCAAACAATTTTATATCGTTAAATTTCTTGAATTCGCAATCAACAATTATTCAAGTTCCAAAGCTTTCAATTTAAAATTGTCCAATTTTGAAAACTTGAATCCGAAATTAGCCAATTATGCTAATTAATTCAATTATGTGATTTTCCACGTGATTTTCTTCTACTGAGCGTATATCTAATCCGCTTTATTAGAAAAATATCTACGTTTTCGGGGAAATTAAAGTAAATCATTTTCGTTAGGCTTAAGAGAATTATGGGTCCTAAAGGATCTTTAAACGTCTTAAGGAATACTAAAGAGAGATTCCAAGATATTTATGACACCTAAAGAGTACAAGGTTTGAACGCCTCGATTTTATTAAACATTGAACAAATTTACGCTAATGACTCAAAATAGGGTACTATAGGGGAAAAATCTTGAAAATAGGAGACTTTAGGGACCACAATTGAATATAGTGTACAATAAGGGATATAGAGACCTGCCTGTTAGGCCTGACATAATCTAAAAAATGCTTAAATTCTTAAATTTTTCAGACTCAGCTTTAATCCTGAATTGATGTACATTTGATTGAGAACTTTCAAGAGCAACCAAATCACTTAGTGCTTCCGCTAGTAATTTCAACCTGGATTGCGCTAATAAAATACTTTATAGTCCATATTTTACTATACCAATGGCGAAGTCGTCATCGATGATGGGATCCGGTGATTTATTTTTTTTTTAACCAGAAACTGGTAACGAATACTGACCTTTGGGTGATTGCATTCCTAATTTTTTCATGCCTTCCCTGACTTCCTTCAAATCAGTGTCCGAGGCTCGTACGCTATCAGAAACGAATTCGTGACTTGGGGAATCAGCTGTCGTCGAATTCCTCGTTGAAGGATCAACTCCAGTGGTTCCTTGGCCAGTGGTCACTTGAACTGTTTGTAAGACAATACTCACGGCTAACTAGAGGGGTTTCTCATTCTTTACACTATTTACCCATTAAGGACCAACCATTTCATATTTAATTCAAAAAGAATTTATGCAATTTCATTTGAAATCATTCATTTGAACCCAGTTTCTAATTTACAATAGGAAGCAGCCATTAGATTCTCATTTTTAGTCCTTCAACATTTCCTCTTTGCTGAACGATTCTAAATTTGAAAGTTCTAATCACAGTCTACTTACTTTTCTACTTCCCTATCTGACCCTGGTAATGTCACGGAATTGTTTGGTGCTGAAATATATTGTTCATGAACTTAGCAGGGATCACAGAACAAAAAGAGTTCAAAAAGGGTAATTTTTTCATGAAAAAAGGAAAAGACTAAACATTTATCTTTACATTTAGAAAAGAAGAAACAATCTTTTTATAAGAAATTATATAGTTTTTAAATAATTTTAAATTATTGTTTAATGGTCTGCCATTAAAGAATATATTTTTTAAAGATAAAATTGGTTAAATACACAATTTTCATATGTTTTAAATAGTTCTCATAATAAGGAAAATATCCTTTTCTAAAAATTCCTTCATTAATAATTAAATCATGATACTTTTAAGTATAATTCAATATTTATGTGCAAAATGTATTATTTCATCCTTACTATAATTAATATTTGAATGTAAAATTAAAACTTGTAAAATTTGTAAAATAAAAAAAAAACTTGTAAAATATTTGAATGTAAAATTAAAATTGAAAAAAGTCTTCAATGATTCAATTTTTTTTTAAATATTAAGAGTTTTACAATTTTTTTGTAACGAAATCTCTTGAAATTCTTTGGAATCTTTCAAATAACTTAAAATCTTTATAATCCTTTGAAATTGGTTAGAAATCCCTTGAAATAAAATTTAATTTATTCTCTAAAGTTCTCTGGCAATTCGTTAAAAACCCTTAAAATCCCTTGAAATGTTTAGAAATCGTAAAAATCCATAAAGATGGAGAAATCATGTGAAATTCCAGGAATATAAATAATATTAAAATTATTTATTGAATTTCTTTTAAAAAAACAGTTCAAATAAAATGCACGCGCGCTAAGGGGCTATTCAAGTACTATGTAAGCATTTTGAGGGGAGGGGGGATTTAAATAGATGCTTATTGTTGTATATTCGTAATTTAAAAATATGCGTACAATGGGGGGGGGGGGTCAGGAACAGGGAAAATTATGCTTACGTAATACTTGAAGCGCCCCCAACCTTAATTTAGTAATTTTATTATTTATAAAGATGTTTGGGATGTCGTGGAATAAGCATCTGAATTAAATTTCGAAAATTATGTTTTAATTATTTAGCGATTTTTTTATACGCTGTTATTTTTATATTAAAATGTACATTTTCGAATTTAAAAAAAATATAAAGTAAAAATTATTTGAATGTTTTGATTAAAATACTTGTTTAATATCTTTTAGGCTTTGAAATCATTAAATAATTATTAATGAATTTTTTTTAAATCCCAATTTTATAATTTTTAAAAATGTTTGTGATGTTGTGAAGTGAGTATCTAAATCCAATTTTCACAATTATATATACATGTTTTATTTTTTTTTGTATTAGTTTGAAATGTTGTAGATAAATCCTTTTTTCAGAAATTAAGTTCAAATTTAGAAAAACAATATAAAGCAAAAATTATTTGAATGTTTTAATTAAAATACTTGTGTAATGCCTTTTGGGTTTTCAACTGATTAAATAATTATTAATGAATTTTTTTTATATCCCAATTTTTTAAAATGTTTGTGATGTTGTGAAATGAGTATCTAAATCCAATTTTGACAATTATATGTACATGTTTTTTTTTGTTTGTTTGAATTAGTTTAAAATCTTATTAATAAATCCGTAATACATGTGTTTTAATTATTTAGCGATTTTATCATACGCCGTTATTTTTATAATAAAATTTACATTGTCAAATTAAAAAAATATATATATAAAGTAAAAATTATTTGAATGTTTCAATTAATATACTTGTTTAATGCCTTTTAGGCTTTGAACTGATTCAATAATTATTAATGCATTTTTTTATTAAATCCCAATTTTATAATTTTTATAAATGTTTGTGATGTTGTGAAATGAGTATCTAAATCCAATTTTCACAATTATACGTACATGTTTTATTTATTTTGTTTTTGTTTGAATTAGTTTAAAATGTTATTAATAAATCCATAGTACATATGTTTTAATTATTTAGCGATTTTTTTATACGCTGTTATTTTTATAATAAAATTTACATTTTCAAATCTACAAAAATGTATAAAGTAAAAATTATTTGAATGTTGCAATTAAAATACTTGTCTAATGTCTTTTGGGCTTTGATCTGATTAAATAGTTATTGATGCATTTTTTTTAAATCCCAATTTTATATTTTTTTTGAATGTTTTTGATGTTGTGAAATGAGTATCTAAATCTAATTTTCACAATTATATGTACATGTTTTTTTTAATTAGTTTAAAATGTTATTAATAAATCAATTTTTCAGAAATTAAAGTTCAAATGTTAAAAACACCTCTATTACAATGATATACATTTGTAATGTTTTTGATGTTGTGAAATGAGTACACTACCGGCCACAATGATCAGTCTGCTAAAAATTGAATAATAATAACTAAATAATATAATAAAATACAAATAAAATTATACAGAAATTATGCAAATATTTATTGAAATAAAATATTGTAAATAATTGCAATAAAAAAAGTTAGCGCGCGCGTATGATAGTCTAGTCGAGGTCGATTGATATATCGCTTTATTTTTTTCTTTGCTAGTGTAAGGTTCTTCGTTACACCCACACCACACATAAATACTTTCTGCGCTCCAATGAAAGAGTCGGTCCCAAAAGAAATATCCTATGGAGATGCTGGCTTGGAGGAAAGAAGAACTAATAACTCTTCAGTCTTCACGTCAGACAGCCAGTTAAAAAGGTTTGAAGAAGAACTTGTTTGAAGAACAAGGGAGGTATTTAGTATAGCTACTATAGATTATATAGTATATAGCTATTCGGGGTCCTCGCTTGGGTTTTTCTGACACGAAACGACGAAAGGACGAAACGGTGGTGCGGTTACCTGTTGGGCTTCTGCTTGGATTGAACCGCTGTTGGGTCAGCCTAAGCCAGTGGAATGCACCTGTGATTCAAGCGAATAGAGAATAGTGAACGTGAGCAACTGTTGGGAAACACTTGTACCGGAACGGTCATACTCTATTGTTGGGGGAATAATAAACCTCTGTCGTTATTCGTTACGCGCTTTGTGTACTTTATAATATTATTTAACGGCTCTCAAATGTACAATTTAATTGTCATTTTGTCAAGTGAGAATAAATAGAGACAGAATATTGCCGAGAAAAAGGAACCTTCACAATGAATATAAACCGAGTAAGTATGCATATCAAAGCAGAGCATGAATAAAAACAACATTTTGATACTACATGAATTATTATTAAGACAAAAGTGCGATCTAATTTAGATTTAGAACATTATTATTTTTCTAATATAGCTTTGTTTCGAATAAAGTAAAAGGTAATGGAAAAGTCAAGTGATTTTCATTTATTTAATTATTTCTAAATTAAATTCAGTTACAGTATATTAATGAAGCATCGGCTCAAAGATGTAAATAGTGTCGCAAAATTGAAAAATTTGTGTGTTAACGTTTTTCAAGTGTTAAACTTCTGTGTATGTCCCAAATCAAAAAGTGGAAAAATGGAATATTAACTTTATTTTTTAAACAAAATTTCCAGTTTTCTAACCTATAATATTTTTTGAGTATTGAAAATGAAATTCAATGTTTATTTAAAAGTGTTTAAAATGTTATTATTGATAAATGATCGAAATCCCCATTTATTTATCGCAGGCTTCCCAGTCTTTCCTCATTGAATTATTTTTTTTTAAAGTACAACAATTTTGTTAAAAAGTCATACTTCTTGGCTCAAAATTCAACTATTTTCTTGAAAATTCCTCGTTTTGGCCTGAAAATTCCAAAATTTAATTTAATTTTTTTTCTGGACTAACACATTTTGTTGTTGTTGAAAATTCAACTACTTTGTTAAAAATTCATCTTTTTGTGTTGAAAATTCACCTTTTTTGATTAAATATGCAACTGTCTGGTTAAAAATTAACCTGTTTCTGTTGAAAATAAAATTTTTTGTTGAAAATTCAACTGTTTTGTACAAAAATCCGTTCTTTAAATTGAAAATTAATTTGTTTAAATGAAATTTGAAGTATTCCATCATTTTGGTGGGAAAACTAACTTTTATAGTTAAAAATTAACTCGAAAATTCAACAAATTTGTAAAAAATTTAACCATTTGGTTATAAATTAATCTGTTTTAGTTGATGGTTTAAGTATTTTGTTAAAAGTTCATTTTTGTTAGTAAAATCCAATTGCTTTATATTTTTAATTAAAATCTTAAAGTATCTTAAAATTAAACAATTTTATTGAAAATTCAACTGATTGGTTGAAAATTCAACTGTTTTGTAGAAAATTCGACTTTCTCGCTTGAAAGTTCAAAAATGTAATTGAAATTTTTTTTCTTTCTTGACTAACACATCTTTTTTTGGTTGAAAATTTAAAATTTAATTGGAATTTTTTTCTTTCTAGGCTAACAAATTTTTTTTGGGTTGATAATTCAACTATTTTGTTAAAAATTCATCTTTTTGGTTTTAAAAATTCACCTTTTTTTGGTTAAAAATGAAACTGACTGGTTAAAAATGAACCTGTTTCGATTCAATATGAACTTTTTTGTCAAAAATTTTACAAATTCGGAGAAAAATGGTATTTTCAGCTCGACAATTCAACAAATTTTTAAAAAATTTAACTATTTGGTTGTAAATTAATCTGTTTTAGTTTATGATTTAAGTATTTTATTAAAAATTCATTTTTGTTGGTTAAATCCAACTGATTTTTATTTGTAATTAAAACCTTAAAATATCTGAAAATAAAATAATGTTATTGAAAATTCAACTGATTAGCTGAAAATTCAAATTTTCGGTCCGAAAATTCAACTATTTTGGAGAAAATTCGACTTCCTGGCATGAAAG
>JAABKJ010000383.1:3969-51237 GCA_011634705.1 Andricus grossulariae | reverse complement strand
TGAAACTGACTTTGAAGATTTCACAGGAGATTACACTCTTAAAGATTATGACCTTAACTCTTTTTATTTTTGAAAATGAAATTTTTATCGAAGAAAAAGAAATAGAAACAGCCTTCAAAGTACCAATTATCAAAATTAAAATTAGAAATCCTCAACTGTCTTCAATCCACCCCAATTCCTTCAGACCTTTCAGAACTTTCACCTCCCTCTGGTCCACAAACCGTGATGTACTTGATAGTGGAAATCCTAGGGAAACAAATCAAAGCCCTCGTAGATAGTAGCGCTTCACGTCCTTTCATAAGCTTGGATGGCTTGAAAATAAAAGAAGAGTTGAATTTAGAAATTGAGAAATAAATTTAGAAATGAATTTAGAAAATTAGCAATAAATTTAGAAATAAATTGAGAAATTTAGAAATAAATTCAGAAATTTGTAAATAATTTTAAAAATTTAGAAATAAATTATAAATTTAGAAATAAATTTGAAAGTAAAAGAGTTCGAGTCCAAGTGACTAACAGTCAAATAGAATTAGTTTGATTTTCAAACAGAATCTTTTAAAACTTGCTGTGGTCTTGGAGAACCTACCGTCGAAGAGGATATTATACTCCAAGACTTTCTAAAAAAATAATTACCCGAGTTGCTTGGAAAGCCCGGGTTAACAATTTCAACTAAGCATATCATAGATGTAGAGAAACATCCACGCATAAAACAACGTCACTATTTAACACCCCCTAAAATCATGAAAATTATAGTTGCCGGAGCTGATAATATGTTCGCTAACAACATCATTGAACCCTCAAATAGTGGTTGGTCTTCACCAGTAGCTATGACTAGAAAACCGGGCGGCGGTTCTCGTTTTGCCTTGACTTTCGTAAAGTTGAAGCAGTTACTAAAAAAGACACCTACCGCTTGCCACAAATTGCATGTACTCTAGAGAATTTGCGAAGTGCAACTTACGTTTCAGAGCTAGATTTATGTAAGGGATTCCATCAAATTTCACTGGATAAAGGTACTCGCTACAAGACAACATTTGCTGTATCGGGACGAGGCATATTCCAATTTAGAAGGATGCCCTTTGGTCTCACAAACGATCCAGCGACACTCCAACGTTTACTGGACGAATTAATAGGTCCTAAGATGGAACCTCATGCCTGTGTTAATTTAGACGATGTAATAATGGTTACAAACACCTTGGAAAAACAGCTCCAATGGCTTACTAAAGTTTTGAGTGAAATAAAAAACGCTGACTTAGAGATTAACCTTGATAAGTGTGAATTCTGCTGTCCCCAAGTACACTATACAGGTCTCCTAATAAATGAAAATGGCTTACAGACCGATTCCGATAAAATAGATCCCATTCCAAAATGCCTTGCCACTAAAAACGTAACAGCGTTGCACAGATTCCTGGGTTGATGGCCAAGAATGCGTAATCTCGTATGCTAGTCGAACACTAACAGATGCTGAACAAAAATATACAACGACGGAAAAAGAACGCCTCGCAATCGTGTGGTTTATTGAAAAATATAGACCTTATCAAGAGGTTCATAAATTCACCGTGATCACAGTTCACAGTAGCCTTCGGTGGTTACACAGTCTAAAAAACGCTACCGCTCGCCTGGAAAGATAGTCGTTATCCCTTCTGGAGTACGACTTTGAGATTATACACAGAAAAGGTTCCTCCCATCACGTTCCTGATGCCCTATTCTGCATGGTTGAGTCCCAAAATCCCATATAAATATTAATAAATAGAGATCCCATTCCCTCCTGGTATTTCCGACGATTCACTGTCCTTGTTAATGACTTCGTTAAAGATGTTTAACGAATGGAAACTAGTACCCAATAACAGCGAAAATAAATCTGTGATATCAGGAGCTCACGACCAACCGCAATCTGGTCACCTAGATACACAAAAAACTTATATGCGTATTTCCGCTGAATATTACTGGTCATGTTATTTCAGGGAAATAAAAAACTGTGTAAAGGCTCGTAAAATCTTTCAGATGTGCAAAGTAGGGTCACAAGTGCCTGAATTGATGGGACATCGCGTCGTAGAATAACCGTTGTCGTGACCGAAGAATTTATGGACCCCTTCCCTAGAAGTAAATTAGGATTTCACTACATCTTAGTAAGACAATATTTGTTTACGAAATGGTTAGGAATCACACCCTTACGCGTCACTACAAGTAAGGAAAAAGAGGCTGGTTTGTGTGATAATATAATTAATCGCTGGGCAACGCCCCAAGTACTTTTCACTGATAAGGGGACTGAATTTGCAAATAAAATTCTCTATCAACTGGCGCAGGAATTTAATATCATCCAGACCACAACCTCTCCTTATCACCCCCAAGAAACCCCCGTGGAAAGAGTTAGCAGAATCCTGAAAACCATGATAGTCTCATATATTGATAAAGACCATGGTACATGGGACCAACACCTCTTCAAATTTCAATTTGCGTACAATGAAGCCATCTACACCTTGCTCAAGTTCTCCCCTGCCTTCTTCAATTTTTGTAGAAATCTCCACCCCATAAGTTCTCATAGGATACGATCCAATGGCGAACCTGAAATAGAAACTCGAGACCTTCCCTGCAAAATCAAAAACATTTTCAAGAAGCTATGCCCCAGATACATCGGTCCCTATCGAGTCTCGACAGTGTTATCGCCCATTGTCTATGAGCTTGCAGAACCCAGAAGATCTCCTCCGCCACCTCCATCAATATGCAGGCCTCATCCCAGATATTAAAGAAAAATAGCCCGGTTTCTTTCCGGCCCTGCTTGAATCACATCGAGCTGCGCGGGAGGCTATAAAGGTCTCCTTGACTAGCCAACGGACAAGGAGCTCCTACGAGAGGCCGTGGAGAACTTCAAAAACGTGCCGAGAATCGCCCCCCTCCTCGTAACCTTAAGACTACCGCGACTCAGGCCTATTTTAAGGACCGAAAAAGTACGAGGACGACGAACCCCTGTTCTCCTTTCCCGAAACCCCCGTCACTAAAACCTAAATCCGCTCCCTCCTCTCCCTGAACGTCCCCGTTTTTCAAAACGCCAACCCGCAGACCCTTCGGTTCCTTCTTACCACAGCACGGTTTGAGGGTTGGAACTGTAGTAAAGTCAGATACAAATACGCGCAGTAACAACACCCACTGCCGGCCTTACATTGCAAGGTGTAGATTTGCCCTTCCTTCCTGTCGCGACCATCATCGTCCTCCTCTCCTTTCCCCATCCTCCTCTTTCGCGAGCCTTCGCCAATTTGCCCTTTTTTTTCTTTGTTTATCTTCCCTTTACAATTTTCTCTCCTTGTTAGCTATATTTTTTTCTCTTCCCCTTTTCTATTTTGACCCATGCCATGTCATTGCCAGCAAGCTGTACTTCGGAAGACGTTAAAATTAAACTATTAATTTCGCAATTTCTTACTTTTCCTCTTTCCCTTATTTATTCTCTATTTCGCTGGCGTTTGCTTCCCTTTACTCCTGTTTTACTATTTTTTCTGCTTTTCGCTTTATTTTCTGTTTCTTTAGTCTCCCGATTTTTATTTGATAATGATTTTCATTTAGTTATGATTTTTTTGTTGATTTTATGATTTTTATTTCTATTGTTTGGATGTTCCCTTTTCTTGGTTTATGATTTTATTTTCCTGTTTTGATTTTAATCTAGTCAAGGAGCCCCTAGTTTTGATCATTCTGTCTATTGAAGTTTCTTTGATTTTACGTAGCTGGTCATTTTTTATTTCGGTTCCTATACTCTTTTGAAATATATTTTTTTGTCTTGTCTCCCTTGCGGTTTGAGACCTGTTTGCTGTCTGCGCTTAAAAAGAAAGATTTATTAATGAGTCACGAATAAACGATACAAGCTTCGATTATTTCACAAATAAGGCATTGTATGTTGAAACGATATAGTTTAGAGATCATGTAAAAGAGGGCTCATCAAACAATGCATCAGGAGAAGGTGAATTAAAACATGCAATCACAACAATAATAAACAAAGACCCCGTTAATTATAATGAAACGATTTCAACTGAACATAAATTAGAATAAAAATAAGCAGTTAGAGAATAATATACATGAATAGATAGAAATAATTTATGAAAACTAGTAAAGAGAAGTAAAATTATCAGTGATGGAAGTTGAGAAGACATAGTAGATTTACAGTGGGTAATTAAAAAGAAAATAGAAGATTTGCAGGTGCCATTCAAAGTTAGATTGGTAATTAAAAGACTTAAAGATAGAAAAGAATATGTACTAAAAGGAACTTATGCTAGAGTATCAAGACTAACCGTAGTCAGATCAGTATTAGTTATCATAAATAAGTATAACATGAAAGCTAGACAAATGGATGTAAAAACAGCATATTCAATGTGGCATTGCAGAGAAAGAAATATATATGGAGTTGCTAGAAGGTTTGAAGTGTAGCGATGAAACTTTCGTCAATAAAGTTCGTAAACTGAAGGAAGCAATTTATGGATTGAAAATTAGTGTTAAGAAAAGGAAGCAACGATCTGCAGCAGAAGTACAGAAGTGAGGATTAGAGAATGTCTCACATGAACCGTTCCCATAGAGGAAAGAGGAAAGAAAAAAGATGGCAGTATTAGTTTATATATAGATTATATACATATGGCTTTCAATGTTAAAGAAAAATTAGAGGAAATAAAAGAAATATTAGCGAAATCCTTTGATGCCGAAGGTCTTGGGGAATCAACATATTTTCTAAGAAGGACAATCCAGAGGATTGGATAAAATGAAGTAATGAAAATACAACAAACGGATTATTTGATAAAAATACTAGAGAGATTGAAGATGGATGATAACAAAGCACAAAGTACACCAATCGTAATAAAACAAATCATAAACAGAGAAAATAGAAAAAGAGAAGAAGGGCAAAACACGTCAGAAACAAAAAAGTAATCAATTCACCAGTTAGAGAAGGTATAGCTTAAACGGTAAATTATTTTGCTAGAAGACAGAACCAACAGAGGATGATTGGAGAGGAGTTGAACGAATTTTCAGGAAAATTAAAGAAATTGTAGAGGTAGGTTTAGACTATAGAGCAAACTCAAATAGTTTGGACGCAATGGCCACTTGTCAAACAGGAGGACTCAAGATAAGTGATGCTTGCCAAAAGCTAATTTCTCTGATACATATTGATATTTGTCCTTTACTTTGGCAGATAAATAAAAGGAAGGACATTGAGAGATGATGTGGAAGCGTGGATTTAAATTGGAGCAGCGAGAATTTAGAGAAAAATATATCTAGATTGTAAACTACAGATATGAAAACGATGTTGAATAGATTATGAGAAACTTATATCATTATTTCGAGATTTGTAATCTAGAAAACATGAAATGTCGCCGAAGGGAGAGAGTATTGAAAATATGTTTCATCGACGCGAAGTGCCAATTGTTCAAGATGCGCAATATGCAATAAAGTAAATATACAGAGGATCCACCAATAGTGTAACAAGCAAGATAATTTTTCAACCAAAATAAAACTGTTAAATGTTTAGTAAAAAAATGAATGAAACCAAAAAAATCGAATTTTCAAGAAAGTGATTAACCTTCAAGCAAAAAAACTAATTTTAACAGAATAATCCATTTCTCGATCAAATAATAAAAGTTGCGAACAAAAATATAGTAGACTCATCAACCAAAACAATGAACTTGAAACCAGGAAGAGTTGGATTTTCTCATTGGATTCTAATAATTCAGTACATTTTATTTGTAAATTTATCTTTTTGGTTGAAACATTGACTTTTTTTTTCACTTGTAATAATAGGAATATAAAGCGTTCTAAAGATAGAATTTAATAATGAGCCTGTATTTGCTTCATTCAAAAGAATTTTATCTCCTATTTTCGTCGAAAATCTCCTTATTCCCCTTGGTTTCAGAACATATTGCTCAAATTAATCAAATCGTTCTGGCCCAGCGAAAATAAAGTGAATGTTGGCATCCACAAAATGTCGAAAAACAAATTTTGAAATGCATCACACACATATATATTTTTCTTCAATTGAATGATATACATTGACTTTTAAATGCAACTGGCAATTATTTTGACTTGAATTAATTGCGCCCTCTTGGTCTGCTTGACGAACTTGCACCTTCAACCCTTCTTGATGGATCTAGAAGTCCTTTTTCGAAACTTGCACTTGTGTATGGTCTTGGTTTACTTGGAACATGATCATATCGGCCATGAAAAATAGAAGTTTGATCAGTTTCCATAAATTCATAATACGGAATAAGTGACATATGTTGCTTAGACAATGGATAGTTATTTCTGCCATGTGCAATAACCGGTTCACGATATTCATCAAATACTGGTACAAATACATTTTCTATATTCAGTCCGAGACACCAACCGTTCTCTATTACTTTGTGTTCAAGATCTTCTTCAATTAGTTCATGATACTGACTGAACGGAGTAAATCTAAAATAATGAAAACCTCTAGTGCCAGTAGGTTCAAGACGATTAAACTCCTCGAAAATTGAAGTATAATCAACTTCTCGGGCTGGACTTTTCCCTGTATCCGTCCGTCTAGATGATTCTGCAAGAACAAGTATGAATGAATATATGTTATCGTAAGCGGTCATCCAAAAAAGACGTACGTTTAATGAAATTTATTTACACAGCTGGACAAAATTTTCTTCAAGAAACTTCAACCAAAGAGGATACTTCATCAACATAATTGTTCAATTATGAACAATAAATTAAATTTTTCAATAAAAATATTGTGTTTGTGATATTGAATACTTAATGTCATCCCATTTTCTTCTCTAAAATCAATTGCATTACGGTTATATATATGTTATTATATTTACCCATAGAATTACCAACTATCACAAAGGTGAAGAGAAAAAGGCCGATGACAGCCCTCATATTTTTCAAATGAATTAAACTGATTTTTGAATTTTATTTTCGTCAAGACGTAAAACTTGCTTCTTAAGAGAGCCCCGTACGCTTTGGACTTCTTGACATAACGATAAATTAACCTTGCGTATGTGTAATTTAGATAATAGACTGAAATTACTCCTAACGCACAATTCTCGTATACATTTTTGAGAGTATCATTTATTTTCTATTTGTCATTTACCGAAAATTTATTTTTGATCATTTGTTTTGTAGTTAGTTTAGTTATTTCAGTGTAAAAAAAAATCGTTTTGTGATTCGAAGCTAACAAAATTTATTTTAAGTTGAAACATCTACAAATGTTATTGTTGAGAAATCTGGCAAATACATTTTCGATAAAGAAGAAGGGATTTTGGAAATAAATAATATGATGCCCAAGAGATGACGATTTTTACAACCAGTCATTGAGAAAATGTATTTAAAGAAAATATACGCTGTGAGCCATTGGCTTTCTAATAACTGCTGGTGCCATTATAAAGAGCAGAATGGGATAAGCCTGGATCAAAATCGCAAAGATTTTTCTGGAAGGAAAATCAAAGCTCATATAAATTGCTAAAAAATAAAAGAATATAACCTAATGAAGATATATTATTCTCAAAATTCACTTCCTGTGTCAATTCTAAAGAAAAATACTTTTTATGATTAGATGGAATAACACAAATTGGTGACCATTGAGAATTGTTTGAACAATTTAAAATTGGTAAACAAATTTTGAGAGCTTGTCACTGATCAAGCATAAAAAGGCATGCTGTGAAAATTTTAAAAAGCCTGATCTTAGCATTAATTTTAAGTAAAACCGCTATTTTGCATTTTCAGGGCATTTTCCGAACGTAGAAACGATTTTTCGAATATTTGTTGAGAACTCAATGGAATTTAATTAACGGAAAAGTTTATACTTTCGGGCTGAAAATCTTTTAATTGAGGGATTAAAATATTTTGTGGATTTACCTTTTTTTGTTAAAATATCAATTCTTGCATGATTCAGTGAAAATTTATGTTTCTGGGTTAATGTTATGACTGCTTTTTTTGGAAATTCAACTGTTTAGTTGAAAGTTACCTTTATTCTTCAACGTTTTTATTTGCAGGTGAGAAATTCGTCTTTTTGGCTTAAAACTTCGACAATTTAGTTGATTTCTCTATTTATCTAATCAAAAATCGTTTTTAGTAAAAATGTATCTCTCTGATTAAAAATTCATCTCTTGGGTTAAAAACTCTACTGCTTTTTTAAAATGTAAAGAATTTGGCTGAAATCTCTTTCATTACCGGACTGAGAAATCTTTTTTTGGTTGAGAATATCACTAATTTTTTTTAATTCGTCTTCTCGGTGTGAAGGTTAATTCTTTTAGCAGAAATTTCATATTTTTTTGCGAAAAATGCCACTGTTTGGTTAAACATTGAACAGTTTCGGTTGAAAATGCGAATACTATAATGCGTTTACTTGGGAACTTGACTATTTGGTTAAAAACTATTTACTTACCATTTCTTTATTTCTTGGAGAAAACATCTTTTTCAATTAACAATTTATCTATTCAATTGAAAATTGATTTCTATAATCGAAAATCTTAACACTTGGTTGAAAATTAACCTGTAACATTATTATATTATCTGATTTATTGATGTCATATCGAATCCGAATTTTCTGTTTCCATGTGGAGCTGAGATCCACAAATTGACGATTTTACACAAACCGAGAGTTGTTATCTTTCGTGAATACGCGTTTTCCCTTATTATGAATGATATAATATGTTTGTAGCAACTCGGAATTTTCTGGCAACATTGAGATTTGCCGAGAATCTATATCCAGTTTGCCCTAAATGGACTCTATCCAGCAGCTCGAGTCTAATTACACAAATTGTGTCAAGTCTGGGCAGAACGTTGAAACTTTCCCTTACCACCCGATTGTTTTACCATTGAGGATACCCTTAGAACCGGGATGGGAACCCCTCTTTCCCCTGAATGAAATTGATTGCTATTTTTCACGCGTAAGTCTCGAAAAAGAAAATAACTATTGATCAAAAACTCCTCGCAAATATAACTTTCGGTTTATCTCAACTCTACATCGGCTAATGAATCTATAAAATTTAGTCTCCTTCGGTTATGACTCATTGGAATGTCTTTTTACTCGTAATTGATTGTGGGTTCACAAGTGCGCTGGGGACATGGCGAAAAAAATAATATTTATTTGATTAGACTTCGACCTTCTGATAGAATCGTTGCCCTTTTGATTAAACTGACTCCTATCCCTATCTCGCTCTCATTTTCTCGAGCATCCAGGACATACTTGTATTTCTCTAAGTCTTTTTCTCACTTTAACTGAGACTTAATTTTCTCAAAACTTGGTGTAATGCTCAGAGGAAATTCCACCTTAGTTTTCTATCGCGCAGAGGCGCTAGAATTCTTCAAATAAAGTCACATAGGGTTCGGCAGTAGGCAGATATTTCTTTTTATTTAATACTACTCATGTTTGGTTTTACGAAACCAGCGTTCTAGTCTAGATCCCCATACTGGGTCGCTTCATGACCATACGGAATTCAGACTCAACAACGTGGAACAGGATATAACTTCATTTTATATTTTAAAGTTATTTCGACCTTCAGAGTTCAAATTGTGTGATTTTCAAGTCGAAAGCTTGATCGAAAGCTCAATTTGGTTCGAATCGGTGGTTTCTCCGTATCAACTGAAGTTAAATTTTCCCTTTTTCTCCTCAAAGTGTTGTGCAGATCGAATCTTGTTTACCAATTTCGGAATCTATTCTCAATTTCCAGGTCTATGCCTGGTAGAAAGAGAATTTCACCCCTGGATAAACACGTCCCTATATACTCAGACTTGAGGACAGATGAGCTAAACTTAATAAAAACTGATAAGACTAAGAGGATTTTAATAACAATAGTTTTCAGTAAACAAAAATTTTACATTTTACCTACTCTCATTGCTTGATTTCAATTAGCATTACACTAGATAAAAAGCTTTACAATTTTGATCAATGCTTGTCTCGCGAAATAATGATTGTGCTTGCTTTTTATTGACATTTGAATACAAGATTTTTCGCTGAAAATTTGTAATCTGCATCTAAAAATTGATTAAAATTAACCTGAATAATGTAGGTTACCAGCAAAAAAGTAATTTTTGCAGAATAGTGTCATCAAGATTGTGTAAAGTCATATTGGGTAAGGTCGGCCACGTGGTTCGGTTTTTGTATCTAGCAATCTAGCAATCGAATTTTAGGCTGCAAAATATTATTATTATTCAACCATGAAATATTGATATCAACCAATTTGAATGCATTTCTGAAACTTACCTTTGAAGTGATGCGTACAATTCTTATTTTCGGAACCATGTATGAGTTTTGGTTCGAAAAAGCGCTTAAAACTATGTACATTTTTGGGAAATGATTAACAGTGAGAATTAATCATGTTTTTGTCATAGTGGAACTCCCTATTGTTGTTTTTATGCATGATTAACTATGGAAAGCGTCGAATTTGGGTTTAGAATAATCATTAAGAGTTTAGCATGGGACGAGGCCACGAGCAATGCTTAAGCCACGTCAACGATCCATGCATGTCCCATCCTTGAACCATTTTTCATTTTGACCTCTTGTTGACCCATGTTCGAGCAAGACAACTTTTTTTCACACGGATTAGGACAGGGAATTTCAATAAAAATTATAATTTTGTCAGGGAAGAAGTATTTCTTTTAATGAAACGGGGACTTTGGAAAAGAATTTTTATTCCGATTCAGAAGAAGGAAATAAAAAAACCCCTGTTCTAAGTCTGTGATAAAATGTATTGCATAATCGTAATTTTGATTTAGAACAGAGGATCTTTCACATAAAACAGAAATGTTAAATAACCATTTTAATTCTGAATTGACAAAACAGACTTCAAAATATTTTTTTTAATCAGAATTATAATTGCATGTAAAGCTACTTGTTTCAAATCAGAAATCTTCTAAACCTTTTTATATGTTTAGAAATTCCTATCTTAAAAAAATTTTACAAACATTTGAATATTTAGAGTTCTTTTAATTAATTGGGATAAATTAAAAATTGAAAGCGTATATGACTTTTTAAAGTTTCAGATAGGCCGCTATAGTAGAGAATATATGGATATCCCATGTAACCGACGGATGTCGCTATATCGTAAACGATTATATAAATAATGATATCAGCTTTAACGAATCTGGTAACTATATGTTTTCCTTGTAGCTAACTCTAATGAAATGTAAATATCTGAGAAAAACAAGCCTAACGCCTAAAAAGATAACGACTATATAGAATGTGTATTTCCTAATTGAATAAAGCCCTAGAATATTCCTCGGTTACATTGTCAATTGAGGTCTTCATTAATACATCAATTAGTTTTCCCTTCAGGTCGAAAAGATGACGATTGTCTCTACTCTCTACTTATCATTGGCGGTTATCCTCAATTATGTTGGTAAGTATAATAATATAACATATATACAATTTTAAGCATATTTTTTAAGCCATACGCATATAGGAATGTTTGAATCTCAACCTACATTCCATCCCATGTGCTATTTTCTTACAAACTTTATTTGACTGTGACCGAAGTGTGTGTGTTGAAAAAAATAATTCAAAAAGGAACCACTGTTGATACGGAATTTGTACCATATGTTTTTATGTCCACATATGGTAACTCTCTAGGGGACATCCAAAAATTACGTAAAACAATTTGGGGGATGGAGATGTGGACATAAATAAGAATCTCAGAAATGTGTCTTGGATGTATTTTTTCAAATTGACATTTTTTTTTTAAGTTGAAAGTAGCTGAGTCGGGGTGCGTTGATTGTACTATGGGTTGTTTTTTGTGATTGTTGAATATGGCTGTGAAGATAGGGATATGAATTAGAGACTTAGGGAGATGGCTCACGGACAATTTTTAATCCGCAATTTTTTGATCTGTTTTACTTCAAGGTAGCTGACATAGGGTTCGTTCGCGGGCGGTTAAATATTTCTTTGAGGATGAATATATAAATGAGAATTTGATACGTATCTGAGGTGATTATTTCAATTTGAAATTTTGTTTAAGTTGAAGGCAGCACAAGACGGCTTACATTAAATTTACTACGGGTAACTTTTTGGGTGTTTGAATATTATCTAAATGGGCTTTTTCAAACCCATTAAGGGTAGTTTTTTTTGTTAGTTGATTGTGACTGTGAGGTTGTGGATATATTTTAGGGTCTTGCAAAGGCTACTAATCGGATTATTTTATATCTTGTATATTTTTGATTTATTTTTGTGAAGCCCGCAAAATCTTTACCTTCTTACTTACATTTCACAATGTGTGTTGTTATTTTTAGTGAGTTGAACAATAGCTCTCAGCTATGATACTCGACGAAAAAATGTATGTTTAAAGGTAGATGTTTGAGGAACAATTCAGTTTTAGGTTTGAAAAGCTCAACAAAAATCAAATATTCTGGCGTGGTTGATTTTTCTATTTTGCCAAGTTTTCTGTAGTGAAGATGGTATCTACGGTTGATCTCTAAGGTGGGCAAAAATAGCCAAAAATAACCCAAAATTATTGCATAAACAAAATATTCAAATTCCATTATGGAGGTGCTATCGGAACGGACATATTTTAGTGCCAGCAAGATTACCGCAAAGGTCGTTTCAGAATTCTCTTGTCGGACGATTTCGCTGTAAATCCCGATGAGATCCCCGCCAAGATTCCCTGTCAACAAAAAGCAGAATTTGGCTCATCTTACCATATTTCCCGGGCTAAGAAAATTATTGCATTAATACATGAACGTGCACAGTTGAAAATCTGGTCTTGATAATTGAGACATGCACAGTTGGAAGTCCCCTATTTGTACACGTGCACAGATTGACAGCGCACAAGGGGAGGGTGGCAGTAGGGGAAGTGAAAATAAATGAAGAGTGTTAAGTAGGGTAAATAAGAGGTGGGAAAGAAGGGGAAGTGAGGGGAAAGAATTGTAGGAAAAGCAGTAGAAATGGTGGAAAATGAGTGGTGGGTAAGTTAAAGTAAGGGGAAATGAAGGGGATAGAATAAGTGAGTGGAAATGTCGTGGAAAGTGAGGATAAGTAGAAGTAGATGAGAAAAACGTTGGAGAAGGAAAGGAAAGTGAAGGTGAACAATAGGGATTCGAAGTAGTGGACTAATTTTCAAAAGAAGCACCTTGGTACTTCCGCTTAACATTTTTCTTGCATAACAACGATTTTGAATTTTTATTGTAATTTCGAAGTAAGGCAAAACCTACTGAGTTACTGGATTTCTTTCAAATTAAAATAATCGCTTGTGCACATACGCTGATGGAGGTGATGTAACCGATTTACAATGTTCTCGATATCTTTCTATCATTGTCTAAATAATGTTAAAAAATGTATACAATTGACTTCTTTGACTAAACTTCTGACAATTATAGCTTTCTAATTATTTGAAATAAAAAAAATTTAGATTAATTTTAAATTACTTGGCAATCTCAGATTTTGCAATTAATGTTGATATTTAGATATCACTTACTTCGAAAGCAAATATTTACGTTTTTCTTACTTAGCGGCGACTCCCTGCCGCGAATCATTGATAGGCTGCAATATACTTGTATAAAATGGAATAATCAAATTACACTTTTACTATTTTCAATACATTTCTAGCATTGAAAATTCATAAATCTTTTTTGTCTTTTTGCAGAAATATCATCAGGTATGCCGCCCAAAACACAGGACCTTCTGGCGAATTTCGGGATAAATAGTGAACATTACACAAGGGACTTTCTGGCAAATTTTGGAAAGAGTAGTCAAAATGACAATCATCAAGGTAAGCCTCACACAAATGGAAATTAATAGCAGAAAAGTTAATCAATATCTCCTAAACTAGAGAATATTTTACAAGCATGGATCCTTGTTTCCAATGTTTTAAAGAATAACTTTCGAAAAAGTATACCATACTAGAATTTCTTTTTATGGTGCACCTTCTTCCTGGGTTTTTTTCCTTAAGAAGCAGGCGATTTCATCAGATATTTCTGTAGAGTAAAAAAAAACGAATCATAACAACTTTAGAAAGCGCCTTTAAATATTTCCTCTCCGGAAGATTAGACCCGCTTCTTTAAAATGTAATGGGAATATCAGCATGAGCCTAAAATACCTAGAATTCTCTGGGAATTTTTACATACCTGAAAAATCCTGAAAATTTCAGGGACATTTTTCGAACGTGCCTAAGTTTTATTTTTGTAAAAAAATATGCAAACTATAATTTTTCGATTTTATTAAAAATTATTTGTGAATATTTTTTAATATCACAAAGAATTATATTTAAAAACGTCATATGATTTTGATATCTTGGTCTTTATAGAAATCTGACAAAAGAAAAAAAGCCTTATCCAAATTGTTAAATTTTCAATCGAAATGATGAAACCTGAAAATATAAATTTTTAACAATAAAGTTTGACTTGAAACCAAGTAGGTTAAATTTTTTTCAAAAAAAAAGCTTCGAAAGAGAAACATAATAGCTGATATTACGAAAAACAATTTTAATTCTAAAACAAAAGCAACTGAATTCAACAAAAAAACACGAATTTTCGAACAAATAGTTAACTTCTCAAACAAAGTCCATTAATTTGCAGTTTCATTTTCAACTACGAAAGATAAAATTTCTACAAGAAGAAGTTAATCCTTAAGCTCGATTGATGAATTTTCAGCAAAAATATTAATTTTTCTTCAAATTAGTTGAATTTTTAACCCAAAAAGACGATTTTTCAACCAAAGCTATGATAGTGGTATTTCTAATCAAAAAGAATTAACTTCCAACTAAAAATAGTTAGATTATTCATCGGTTTCTATTAATTCAGTTTAAATTTAAGTGAAAAACGGGGGGAACAGGTGAAATGCGGGGAAGAATGTAAGCCACGCGATAAATAAATAGGAATTTTGATAATTTATAGACTAAAGAATATTAGTTTGAATGAGTATTGAATTTCGTTTTTAAGATTTTAAAAATATTAGGTTAGTAAGCTGTAAATTTCTTTTAGAAACGAAAGTTAATTTTCCCCAGCACACTTTAATTTCGGATTACACACTTTTAAATCCAGACTACACAAAATGTGTCTCAGTATACAACTATGTAGATTTCAACAAGTGTGAAAATTCGTCTCAGACAAAATATGACGGAATATGTAGAAAATGGAAATTTAAAAGAGTAACTAACCATCTTTTGCACGTTATTTCGATTTTTACGGTACCTTAGTACTTTTCATCCTGCCAAAGATTTTCGCATATGATCCGAGAAGGCATGTGACAATCCCTTCTTGGCCTTCTACAAAAAATCTTGCATCTCCTGTTGGCGAATCGATTTGAGCTACTTTCCTCCCTGGAAAAAAAATATGCTGGAAGAGCAAATTAAATTCCAGCAATATATGCCCTACTGAAATTTAATTTAATTCAATCCCCTATTTTTATTTGCAGATTTGTGTGCTCATTGCGAGCATTTACCTAAAGGCGCTTCTATCCCTGGTGTTTCTCGTTCCGGAACTTCTCATTCTTCTGCAAGACATCAATCTCCTGAAAGGTCTGTTCCTCCTACCAGATCTCATTTGCCTGTCAGTTTTTCTTCTCCTGCCGTGCCTCCTCTTCGTGACAGGTCCAGGTCTCCTCCCAGGGATCCTACTTTACGAGTACTTGGATATGAACTTAAAGACCTTAGACTTATTCGACTCATTCCGCACACAAATCCAAACCGGCAATTCGAAATTCGTAGATACACTTTTCCTCCCAACAAACCAGTTCATTTGAGAGGAAAATGTTATGTATATGAGCGCATGCCAACCGAAGAACAAAGTGTATTATCAACGTCCAACGGTGACGTTTTTGCAATCGTGGGGGGAAATAAAAGACTTCGTGCAATATATCGAATAAGAGGTGGACAACAACGGGTAAAAATAAACATGAACAGCGAAAAGGTTGTCAACATGACCCCAGAAGAAGTCAGTGAATCTCCCGTAGGCTCTGATCAGCCAATCTCAAGAAATTTTAAAACAGTATTTGTAGACCGAATTTCACCAGAAACTGGTCACTGAGGGACAAATTCTATAACTGCTGGAGTGACAACGAAAAACCCACATGTTTTCTTTTATCTCGGGCTGCCACTATACACGGGCTCTTTTTAAAAAGCGCCCGACCAATTATTTCTGTTTTTATCTTTAAATCTTCGTGAGATGAAATTTCACCAAGGGATCATGGCACTTCTTTCCGAAATATTTAGAATATTTTATATCATGAGATAATATATATATATATATATATATTTGCATAATATAATACTCATTCGTTCGTCAGTTCTTAATTTTGATGTCTCTTTGGTTTCAAGGTGCTTCTCAGTCATATTTTTAGATACAGAATCATTGTTTTTTTACATTCTTTACTGCATCAATTGTATGAAAAGAAAATGAGTTTTTATCTCATATAACAATTCAAATTCTTTTCAATTGTTCATATATCATATCTCTACTGACATTTTAATACACATGAAATTATTAAATAATAAAATAAAATGTAATCTTTTATGTGACTATACTTACAAAGAATAAGCAAACAATAATTCTAAAAATTATAGGAAAATTAATTTCGATAATATATCATTTTTAACATTTGCAGAAAGACTCATTTACATATAGTGTAAATCTAGGATTTTTCATGTTCATGCCTACGATTATTCATTCACGAAAATGGACAAAATCTCTAAAGTGACTAATTTCAAGGCGTACTTTTTATGTATTTCGGCATCAAAAATTGCAACAAGTGATTAAATTTTTTAAAGTTTGATAGTAAATAAAGTATTACAGTCTACCTATATTTCATCTAAACTACTTAGTATTTTATTCTTGGTTCACCCTATTTTCTCCATAATTGGGGTTAAGTTATCATCATCAGATGTATAGAAGAAAAACTGACTTTGAAAAATTAGGATTTGCGCGTGTGAACATGGTCCTACGAAACCGGATTCTTACCGAAAAAATCAATATTCTAAAATAGCTCGTCTGAGAAAATTAACTTGACACACTTTCAATAGTGACGAGGTGACATTATTGTGGATTACAGTGTAAGAGTGCCGAACCAAGATTTTGTTAACAGCTGAAACTTAGATTCGCAAGACATAAATATTTCGAGAGTGCTGGTTATAACTTTTTTTTAAACCAGATAAAAGGTAGCCGTGAATACTAATTTTTCGTCTAATTAAAACCGGCTTTCATTTGACAATCAATATAGGCATGCAAGCAGAGAGTCGTCTCCTGGTTCATCCTAGGTTATAAAGGGTGGCTTATAATCTGTGAGGTCGTTGCAACTGCAACGGAAATCTATGCAGTTCGCTGCTGGTCGAAAATTTTTAAATTATCGAGACTGGAAGAAGAGCATCTTAAAGCCACGCAGAGAATTCTTTAGATGGTCATCGAGAATCAACAAATCATCTTAGGTTGGCGAATCAGCGTTGCCAAGTCAGCTTATCGATTTCTATTCTTATTATTGGCTTCTTCATAAATTGTTACAACTCTGAAATTCAAAATGAGTAAGAAACAAGAGAATTTAAAGCAAATTCGTAAGAATTGTGAATCGCGTTTAACGAAATTTGAGACCTTCTTAGATGAAGGTTTGAACATAGGTCGCGTATAGCTCAACTTGAAGCTGAACTTGTCGCTTTCCGTGAGTCAGAACTCTCGACTTTGCGTGACCTTGCAACGTCACGTATCTCAACATCTAGAAATGATTCACCTGATCAACGAACGCATTTCTCTTCACCTAAACTTGACCTACCTCAGTTTTCGTGTGGTTATGAAGATTGGTTAGGCTTTCGAGACACATTTACGGAAATAATTCATAATGAGGAATCTATTCCAAAGATTCAAAAGTTACGCTATTTACCCACCAGTTCTTGTGATACCTTGCTCATTTGTTTATTCGCCATCAAATTAGATCAAGAATCTCGGAAAGAATGGGAGAAATCCGTAACAGGTACTGAGATGCTAAAATTCGATCATTTAACCAAATTTTTACATGAGAGTTGTCAAATTTTAGAAACTCTTAACCCCGATTCCAGTAACCAATCTAAAATCAATTCGCTAAATTTAAAACACAAAAAAAAAGCCTCAGTCAAACTCGTCCAAAGGTCAATCAGCAAAAACATTTCTTGATACTCAATCAAATATAGTGTGTTATGTTTGTAAAAAGGAACATTTCATTCAATCGTGTCCAAAGTTCCAAAAGAAGACATCAAGCGAGAAATTTGAAATAGCAAAAAGGAAAGGCCTTTGTATTAACTGCCTGAAATGAAATCACTTGATTGGTAACTGTAAAGCGGGAAATTGCACTATTTGCAAAAGGCGTCATCATACACTATTACACTCAGATTTAAGGTCAGATTTGAAATCCGAAGAAAACAATCAAAAGGATTACTTAAATCATGTTAAAAACATGCATATTTTTGACGCATCTAAGGTATTTTCATCTACCACTGTATTGGACATGATTGATATGAATGGACATAGGCATGCATGTAGGATTCTCTTAGACAATGGTTCTCAACCAAGTGTCATAAAAGAAAATTTAGTAATGCATTTAAGGCTCAAGAAAAAAAGATTAAGTGTGTCGGTTCAAGGTCTAAATAATATGGCAACTCAAGGTTCAGTATGGGCAGTCGCTCGTTTCAAATCGAGAAATTCCACTTACCCAGCAAAATTGACTTTCTAGTTCTTCCTCAAATTACAGGTGATATTCTCGACCTCTCTATAAATGAAGAATCATTAAAAATTCCTAACGATGTTATCCTTGTCGATTCTGAATTTGAGATACCTGCCAAAGTTGAAGCTCTAACTGGGGCCGAATTATTTTTCGATCTTCTCTCTGATGGTAAAATTCCCCTGGCTGTGCCGCAAACTGGATCACAAAATACGAAACTAGGTTGGATTGTCACAGGAAAATTCAATGCTTTCAACAAGAAGCAACATGAACTCATGTGCCACTTGGTGATAGATCCGCTCAGTGTGCAACTAGAAAAATTTTGCAAGATTGAGAAACTCAATACTAAGAAAATGTTATCGCCAGAAGAACAGACCTGTGAATAACACTTTTCTTCCAATATCCACCGTGACGATACATCAGGGAAATACATTCTCAAGTTGCCATTTACGGAAAGGAAAGCAGATTTGGGTTCATCTTATGACGCAGCTCGGCGGAGATTCTTCGCCCGTGAGAGGAAATTGGATCCAGATCCTACCTCACGAAAAAAGTATCATCACTTCATAAAGAAGTATGAGGAGTTGGAACATATAGAACAGGTTTCAGCTACAACAACAGAAGGGTATTACATACCATATCATGCAATATTAAAGGAGTCGAATAGCACCACCAAATTGAGGGTAGTATTCGATGCATCGGCAAAGACAACTACAGGGATCTCCCTGAATGACACGTTGTTGGTAGGTCGAACTATTAAAGATGGTATTTTCGAATTTGTTGCTACGCTTTCGCCAACATCGAATAGTTTTGTGCCACTGCTATCACCGAGAGATTCATTTTGTAGGATCGGTATTTATCGCTTATATGGTTGCTGCATGTCGCGGCTTACTGTTTTCGTTTCTACGCAAAGTTACGTAAACATGCCAAGCATGCTGGTCCACTATTAGTGAAGCAACTACAAACTGCAAGAAAACAAATAGTTGAGATCGTACAACATGAAGCATTCCAGGAGGAACTCGTTCGATTGGCAAGGAAGGAGGAAATGCCCAAACGATCAAAAATCATCAGGTTGAATCTCATCCTGGAAGATGACGTCTTGAAGGTGGGAGGACGAATAGAAATTCAGACCTTGAATATAACAAAAAACGTCCCATTCTGTTACCAAAACTCCATCCTGTCACCGACCTTATAGTCCACGATATTAATGAGGAGATGATGCACGCTGGTATTAATGGTTCCCTTATATGCGATCAGACAGAATTACTGGATAGTTGATGGCATAATAGTTGCCAAGAGAATCATACATGCTTTTGTGAAATGTTTGCACGCTAAACCAAGTGAACCAACGTATGTTATGGGCCTGAGGTGAAAATTACGGCAGCACACCCTTTTGAAGATACTGCAATCGACCATTGTGGCCCGTTTTACATAAAAGTCAAAACTTAACGGAAAAGGAGTAAAATTAAGGTTTATGCACCGATATTTGTTTCATCAACAGTTGAGGCGATACACATAGAACTGGCGAGAGATCTGACTACCGAGGCTTTTTTGGGGTGCTTAAGACGATTTTTTGTCCGACGAGGGAATACCAAAGCCTTATACAGCGATAATGCGACAAATTTTGTGCCTGCGAATAGGGAATTGAGAGCACTTTACGATCCCCTCAACTTAAACAAACATTCACAAAAACGTTATTTATATATGAGCAATTGTATACGTACTTGACTGAAATTAAGGCCATTTTAAATTCACGATCACTAACGCCAATATCATCGGATGCAAATCATCTCAACGCTTTGACTCCCGGTCATCTCATTATTGATCAAACATTTTTAACAATTCCTTTGGTTTAAAATTCAACTAATTGGTTAAAAATTGTATCTATTGTGTTCAAAATTTAATATTTTTTTGTGAAATGTTAGGAATTGGAAGCATTTAAAATCGAGTTTAATATAGTGCGACATTCCTATTATTCAAAATAATTTATTTTCTTATTTTTGTAAAAAAAACTGCGTATTTATCCTATTTTAAGAGCAATTTTCCAAAATTGATTGAATTGTTTGGAAATGGCGAAAAAAGTGTGAGTTGATATCAAATAAGAACCGAAAATTAAAGTTTTGAATGCTTCAAGCCCAATTTTAATTATACATATATATAAATTATTGAATAATAAATTTAAATATAACTGAATACACTGAACAACAAAATTTTGGGCCCGGAATGTCTCACATCAGGATTGTTTTAAATCGCAAAAGATCGATTTTTTTTAAATCCCTATTTAACGCATTTTTCGTTTATTTGCATATCCTGATTTTCGTGAGAACTAAACTATAATTAGTTTTATTCATACTTGAGCTCACTTTTTCTTGTGTTTTGGACTCAATTAACACCGATCGTACTTGCTTTGTTTAGTTCGAATAACCTAATTAGGTCACAGGCTAGAGGTATATTGATTATACTTATTCCTTGTGTATATTGGAAATTGAAAAACTTTTTCTAGTTACCTTTCTCTTACCTTTCTCCATGTTCATCGCTTACTGCTCCAAGATTTTCAGAAACAAATTCTAAATGAGAATCCAACATATGGATTTTCAGAGACATATTAATCTCCATTTCCCTAAAGTTTTTTAACATTTCATTTGCCAATACTGGATAATTTCTTACTTTTATATTTCCCAAGAAGATATTGATAACTTTTTTCACTGATTTCCATGTCTGGTAGTGTATGTCTGAAAGCTTTCCTTCAAAATTCGCATCGACCATAAGCTTTCTAAAAAAAAAAAAAACTTTCAGCCAAACCTAATTTGATGTGCAATAGCGGTAAAAAAAACATTTTGAGAATCAACAAGGGGTTGTGGAATAACATTTTTTTATCCGGGTATCATTTCTTTCCGGGGTGGCCATATTTTTTGTGTATAGTGTGCTGCTTCATTTCGTATATCCCATTGACATAAAAAGCGGATAAACTTAGTGTAGCCTAACTGTAGACCCACAAGAATACTTATTATTCTGAAGTCAGTTTGCGTACCATAAAAGAACGGTGTGGATGGTTTTTCCTTACTATTACTTAAAAGTACAGCTTTCAAGCTTGTTTTATTAGAGTCAATAAAAAGACGCTATTCATCAACCACAAATTCAAGCTGAAGTTCAATTTAGAAAGACTTAAATCATAGATAAGATGACTTACTTCTTTTTCATTAAAACGGATCGGCTCAGTTTGCTATTTTTTTGTGAAGTCGATTCAAAGTCAGAAGATGAGTGCTCTCAACTGAGCGGTTGACTTTCAAAATCTCTTATGAATCTGCCGTTGTTACTTGCATTTATTAAGTACAGGCCTTGTAACTGATGATACTTGTGGATAGTTTATTCGATCTTTTGTTTTTGATGGAAATCCTTTCAATTTAGTTAGACAATAGTAACAGTCACTCACATATCTTTCTGTTCTCTCTATGTCCTAGGCATAGAATAAGGAACATTTCGAGAGTCACATATTACATCAGGAACCCAAGGCTGACCCCAATAACTTATTTTGAAACCAAAATAATTTTCGTATGCACTTTGCAATGAGGGAGTAAAGTTCCGTCTATTTTCCTCAAATACACACTCACTACATACATAGCAAAATTTACTACGACTATTCACACATTGACGATTTCGTAGCATTTTCAGATCACTTTATCAATGCGATTCGGAGATAAGCCTGTATAGAAAATACCTGCGTCACAAGGCAAAACAAAAAATGCAAATATACACAATAAGCTCACTGAAAAATTGGGTCTGACAGCTGTTCGTGCAGTACGACTGTCCTGCCACCTAGTGTCTCATAGCAGACGTTCTGCGAGCTCAGACGTGCTTTCGCGGCGGCGGGAAGTACAAAATTGAAAGTATACAACGGTCAGTGATATTCAAGATATTGTTAATTATTGCTTCGATCTGAGTAGAAGAATAAGAGTTTGGGCTAAAAATAAAAAACATTGTCCATTTGATCACGTTTTTGTCTTGTCATGTAAACTGTGTATCGTGAAATTATATTAAAATCAAGTTCAGCTTGGGTAAAAATATATAAAAATCATATGATCATATCACAAAGACGAATTTTCCACACAAAAATTGAATTTTCAACGAAAAAATATAAAATTTCAACAAGAAATGTTGATCTTCAACCCAGCAGTTAAATTTTCAAACAAATAGTTTATCTTTAAACCATACAGTGGAATTTCTTACCAAGTTGTGAAATATTAAGCAAAAACAATTCGAATTTGAACTTTCGACTCAAAAATATACATTTTTGACAAAAATGTATCAATCAGTGAGATGAATTTTCAATTTAAATAATGAATCTTAGAGCAAAAAATTAAATCTCTTACATATTTGTTTAACTTTCAACAATAAAAGATTTTTATTTTGAATCAAGAACAGTTGAGTTCATCCATAAAGGAAGAATTTCCAACAAAGTAGTTGAATCTTTAAACAAAAACGATGATTTTTTAACAAAATTCTTGAATCTTTAAGAAACTAATTAACTTTTCAACCAACTCATAACATTTTTCACAAAATATGGATTCTCAGCTAACAATACAATAATAAATTTTTGAAACCAAAATAGTTGGATTTCATTTTTGGGGATGTTACTATAAATTTTTATTTTTCCTACTTTCAATTCTTTTAAACATTAATAGCGTATGTCAATGATAATAAATTAAATTCTGCAAATACGCTTTTACATTCGAAAACATTTCAATTTTAATATTCTCAGAATATCTAATCAGAAAAATATTTGTCTTGAATTGAAGAAATCGTTTTAAATAAGTTTAAAAATTATGTTCATATTAATATTTTTAAGAAAATATAAAAGCACAAATTTTTGACAAAAAACTTGAATTCATAATCAAATAGTTGAATTCAAAAAAAATAATAATGATTAACAGGATAGTTCGGCTTTAAACCAAGTGCTGAATTTTCAATAAAAAAGATAAATATTTAACCTGCTAGTTAAATGATCAACCAAAAAGGTGATTTTCCCACGAAGAAGATTCATATTTTACCCCAGAAAAATAATTTTTAACAAAATACATAAATGTTTAACATAATTGTTGAAATATTGTTCAACAAGAAATATGATTTTTTAACAACAACAAAATAATTTTCTATTAAACAGTTAAATTTTCTGATGAATAGTTTAGTTTTTAACCAAATGAACAAACTTTCAACCAAAAATATGAAAGTTTCACCTGACAGTTTAATTTTCTATAAAAATGCTGAATTTTTCTACAAAAAGGCGAATTTTTAATAAAATACACAAAGTTTCAGCCAAACAGTGTTAGTATCAGCAGTTTTCCAAAATGCTCAAAACAAGGGAAAATGAGATTTTTCAGGAAGTAGAAGATTAATTTTTACCAAGGAACCCGAATCTTTATAAAAATACTTGAATTTTCTAATAAAAATGATAAATTTTCAATAAAAAATGTAATAGTTGGTATTTTGAACCAAAATTTTTTTATTTTTCAATGAAAACAGTTGAGCTCGACAAAAAAAGACTAATTATCAACCAAGTTGTTGAATTTTCAAATAAAATAAAATAAAACTCTACCAAAAATGTAATAGTTGTTATTTTAATGAAAAAAACAAATTAGTATTTAATCATAAATAGTTGAATTCAACCCAAAAAAACTTTAACAAAGAAGATTATATTTGCTACAAAAAAATACGAATTTCAAACAAAACATGTGAATTCTTAATAGAATAACTGAATTTTCAACTAAAACAGATAAAACCTTCAAATAAAATTGAATAGTTAAATTTTCGGTTTAGAAAAGTAATTTTCGACCACAACTGAACAAACTTTAAAAATAGTAGTTAAATTTTTAGCCAAAAAAATTAATTTTCAACCAAAAAGATGAATTATAAACCAAGAAGATTAATTACTGTAACAAATAAATTTTCTACTAAAAATGAAATTTTTAAATTCTCAGTTGAAAAATGAACACTTAAACAAAATCAGAATTTTCAAGAAAAATAGTAGAATTCGCAACCAAATATTGGAATTTCTAACTGAAAAGGTAAATTTTCAATCATAATTGTAACAGTTTAATTTTCAGTGAAATAAAATTAATTTTCAACAAAAATAGAAGGTAATTATCAACAAATTAGTTAAATTTTTAACCAAAGAAATAAATTTGCAATCAAGTAGATCAATTTATCTGAAAAGTGTTGAATTTTCAATCCAGAAAGACAAACATTTCACAAAACTGTTAAATTTTATAGTCTACAAAAAAAGATAATTTTTCAACCGAAAATGGAATAGTTAAATTTTCATTATTTATTTCTATAAAAAGACGTATGAAAAAATCAACCAAAAATAAAATAGTTAAATATTCAGTTGAAAAAATTAATTTCAAACAAGAAAACGACTTTTCAAATAAATAATGCACTGTGAGAACATTCTAAGAAAACAATTAATCGTTTTCTTAACAAACAAAAAAAAGCAAATTATCAACAAAATAGTTCAATTTTTAACCAAAGAAAAGAAATTTCATTGAAGAGAGAAAGAAAATTTGAACCTAGTTGTTGAATTTTCAACAAAAAGTAAACGAAAAAGTAAAAGTAAAAAGTAAACGAAAAGTATAATAGGAAACTTTCCAAACAAAAGGAGTTAACTTTTAACCCAAAATAGTAATAGTAAATTTTAACAAAATAGTTCAATCTTTAACAAAAAATATGAATTTCTGCCTAAAATGACGAATCGTTAACGAAATAAGTGAGTTTTTAATAAAAGAATTTGACTTTGAACAATACAGTTGAATTTTCAACCAAAAATATTAATTTTCAACTAATCAAAAATGTTCTACCAAGAAGACAAATTGTGAACGAAAGACATGGACCTTAAACTAAATGGTACAATTTTCAACAAACAAAAATTTATTTTCAACAAAAAAAAACGAATTTTCAACACAGTAGTTAAATTTTCAACAAAAATTAATTTTATGAAAGAGGTTGAACTTTCAACACAAACAAAAACGAATTTTTAACAAAACAGTTTATTTTTCAATAAAAAAGAATGACTTTCTAAGAATAATGTTGACTTTTCATCAAACTGATTGAATTCTTAACCCAATAATAAAATTGTTGAATTAAGAATCTTTATCTGAAATGGCAAAATTTTTCAATAACAAAATTAATTTTCCACCATCAAAGTGAATTTTCAACAAAAAAGTTAATTTTCAACCAAATAGTTGAGTTTTCTATCAAGATAATTGAATTTTTAACCCGAAAATAAGAATTTTCAACAAATTGGTGAATTTAAAACTATAATAGATTCCTAACTTCATCAAATTTATTTTGTATGAACATAATATATTTATTTTTTATTTTTCGTTAGAACAAAATAGAACAATTTTTTTTTTAATTTCAATTATTATGGTGTAGCCAATTAAAAGAACTGGCACTGAAAAGACAAACTTTTTTGCCAACAAGGCCCGAATAATCTGTTTGTTTATAAATTTTTTTAAATATTTAAATATATCAACTAATTATTATTATTGCTTAAACTATCATGAAGTTTCCAATTAAAAGGATTCACATTGAGAATAACGAATTTTTTTCTCGATTAATGCCCTAATAATGCATTTGTTTATAAAAATTGTTTGCAAAATCCAAAAGTTATTAAATTATTATGAATCTTGCTAAAATTATCATGAAGTTTCTAACTAAATGGATTTACATTGAAAAAAACTAATATTTTGTCGTAAAATGCCCAAATAATGCATTTCTTCATTTAATTAGTTTATAACATTAACAGGATTCATCTGAGGATAAATCTTTTCCATACTTATATTGTTTTGGCCCGAAAATCTTGCAATATAACTACAAACAAGCATCAAATTATTGAAAATTGTGAGAAAAAAAATTGTCTTGCAAACAATTTGTTTATAAAAAATGTTCTGTTTATTATATCACAACATAACATCTTTAGCCTACATTGCTGTATAGAATAAGGGCGATTTTGCTGATTTTCTTATAAATTATAAGCACCGGAAATATCGAATGGGAAAAATGTTCATCTTTTTCGTTTCATTTGTTTATTTATAACAACTTTAAGAAAGTAAATAAAAAATCGGGTTCAATAATTCTCTTTAAAATTATATCAGCTTTGTTTGAAGGAAATATTATTCTAAAAAGGTAAATATTTGTCCGTTGTACGATATTTTGAACCAAAAAAGTCACTATTTCCCCCTCCCACTGGACGGCAGTAGAACGAGTCCGTAAAGGTCAGACAATATGCGCCTTACTGTCCGCAACCTAGTATACTTAGGAATAAACGTAGCCTACTGACAGGCGTTTTAAAGGAAGCATAAATTATTTTTTTATTACTTATTCATTACGTACTGATTTGTTATGAAAAAATGAAAATGAAAAACAGGAGTGGTTCATGACTCATTGATTTCCTGGCTGAAAAAGGAAATATTTTAGGTTAAAACTCACATTAGTTTTTAATATATAAAATAAAGATTTCATAAAATTGTCAACTTTTGTGCGTCGTAAATTTTACTTGAAGGAGGAGAAAAATTTTAACATTTTTGAGAGTTAGAATGTGAAAAAAATCGAATTTAGAATATTTTTTTTAATAACTGGGCATACAGGATTTATAAGAAATTTAAAAAATAGTGAAGAGTTTAAAAAATTATTTTTCTTGTCAAGAAATGTAAGGGAATGTTTGTTTAGAGTCAGGTAATTTTTTCGAGCGCTTGCTTAACTTTTTTAAAGTTGCAATATAAAATTAAATAAAAATAATTTTTCATGTTTAAAAGTAGCTTCATATTACTGTATTTAACCATTTTTCTTTAAATTCGGTTCCTTTTTTTGGTGTGAAAATAATTTTCTTAACTGAAAATTTATCTATTGTATTTTAGTTCCAAATTCATCTCTTTGGTTTGAATCATAATTTTCTTAAATAAACATGTAACTTTCCAAGTTTTAGCTGAAAAATGATCGTTTTTAATTAAAAGTTCGTCTTTTTTGGTAGAAATTAATCTTCTTGGTTGAAAATTCATCATTTTGATTGGATATTCAATTATTATCGTTGAATATTCATTATTTTAGTTGAATATTGATCTTTTTAGTTAAAAAATTAACTATCCTAGTTCAAAATTTATTATTTTATTCAAAAGTTCGTCACTTTATTTAAAAATATAACTATTTTCTTGAAAATTGTTTCTTTTTTAAACTGAAAATGTAACCACTACATTTAATATTCCATTATTTTAGTTCAAAAATTCTTCTCCTTGGTTGAACTTTAATTTTTTCCCTAATAATTTAAACATATAATTTTTGGGCGTCAAATTATCTTTTTAGTTAAAAATGCATGCATTTTGTTGGGAATTCGTCTTTTTTTAACAAATTATTCTTCTTGGTTAAAAATTCATATTTTTGATTAATAATACTGACAAAAATGTAAGACTTATTAATGTAAAATTTTATTATTACATTTTCAACCAAGAAAAAGGGAATTTTCAAAAAATAGTTAAATTTTCAAACAAACTGATGAATGTTTGATCAAAAAATGAAGTTTCAACAGAAAATGTAATAGATGATATTTCCACAAGAAAATATTTAAATTTCCAATAAAAGGAAACTGTTAAATTAAACCAAAAAAAATTGAATTTACAATACACAAATATGCATCTTTTACCAAAATAATTGAATTTTTTTACTAAAAATACGATTTTTAAACAAAAAAACTAAATTTTCAACTGAAAAATATCAATTTTATTTTTGTATAAAAGTAATATTTTCAACAAAATAAAAGAATTCTCAATAAAATTTGTCAAATTTTTAACCGAAGGAATGAACTTTTACCTAAAATGATGCATCCACAATTTGAAAAAATAAATTTGTAATGAAATATTTGAATTTTTAACCCAGAAGATAAATTTTCTATAAAAAAAAAAAAAAAATTTCAAAAAAATAAATAAATTTTCAAAAAAAAAATATTAATTTCCAAAAAAAAATTAAATAGTTTAATTTTCAGTTAAAGAAGTAAGTTTCTAATAAAATTAAATACATTTTAAACGAAATAGTTAAATTTTCAACAACAAAAAATGAATTTTCTACCAGAGAGATTAAACATCTATGAAAAAAAATTTCGACAAAAAATGGAATGTGTAAATTTTTAGTTAAAAAAATTAATTTTTGATAAAAACAAAATAATTTTCAGCCTAAGAAATGAAATTTCAACCAAAAAATTAATTTCTACTAAAAAGGACAACTTTTCAACAAAATACATGAACTTTCAACCAAAAAGGTTAATTTTCTACTATAAATAACAAATTTTTTTCAATACAGATGAGCTTTTAAATAAAAAAGATAAATTTTCAACAAAAAGTATAATAGTTTAATTTTCACTAAAAGAAATAAGTTTCTAAGAAAGTAAAATAAATTTTCAACGAAAAAGTAAAATTTTCAACAAAATAAATGAATTTTTTACCGAAAAGATGAAATGGCTATAAAAAATCTCCATAAAATGGAAGAGTTAAAAAAATCAATTTCCAATAAAAAAAAAAACTAATTTTCAACCAAAGAAATGAAATTTGGACAAAAAGAGTAATTATCCAAAATGGTTAATTTTCTACAGAAAAAAAATTATCAAAATAGATGAGCTTTTAACTAAAAAATATAAATGTTCGACAAAAAATAGAATAGTTTAATTTTCACTCAGACGAATATATATCGAAGGAAGTAAAATAAATTTTCAACGAAATGGTTAAATTTTCAACCAAATAAAATAATTCTCTGCCAGAAAGATTAAACATCTGAAAAAAAATGTCGACAAAAGGAATAGGCAAATTTTTAGTTAAAAAAATTAATTTTTGATTCAAAAAAGTAATTTCTTACCTAAGAAATGAAATTTCAACCAAAAAATGAATTTCTACTAAAAAGGACAACATTTTCAACCAAAATGGTTGATTTTCTACAAAAAAAAAAAATTTATCAAAATAGATGAGCTTGCAACTAAAAAAGATAAATTTTCAACCAAAAATAGAATTGTTTAATTTTCACTTAGAGAAATAAGTTCTTAAGAAAGTAAAATAAATTTTCAATAAAATATTACAATTTTCAACGAAATAAATGAATTTTCTACCAAAAAGATTGAATGGCTATAAAAAAATCTCCACAAAATGAAATAGTCACAAAAATCAATTTTCAATCAACAAAACTAATTTTCAATCAAATAAGAAATGAAATTTTGACGAAAAGGATTAATATGCTACCACAAAATATGATTTTTTAACAAAATACAGAAATTTTGAAATAAATTTTCAACCGAAAAAGATTGATGTTCAACTAAACATGAAATAGATAAATTTTCAGTTAACAAAATTAATTTTGAATTTGAAAACAAAACTAATTTTCAAGCGGGAGAAATGAATTTTTAACATAAAGATGAATTTTTTGCCAAAAAAAATTAATTTTCAACAAAATACATGAACTTTTAACCAAATGGTTGAATTAGTCACCAAGAAGATTAAGTTTCTACCAGAAAAGAAGATTTTTCAACTAAAATGCTGAAATTAGATTCTGAAAGAATGTAAACGTTCAAATAATTTTTACTTTATATATATATATATTTTTGTAATTTTTACTTCCGTTTCTGAATTTTAATTTATTAATAACCTTTTAAACTAATTCTGGAAAAAGTTGAAACATATGTACACATAATTTCGAAAATTGAATTGTGATACTCATTTCACAACACCGCAAACATTTAAAAAATATATACAATTGTAATAGATGTATTTTACATAAAAAGTAAACTTCTATTATACAAATAATAGCCAATATTCAATTAGACCTTAAAATAAATAATCAATTTATGTCACTTAATAGAGAAAAAATTAAATTTTTATGTAATATTTATATTTACATTATATTAACATATAATTTCGAAAATTAATTGCATAATTATGTAACCTTTACGTGCAGAAATAATTTATATTTCTTAATTTAAAAAAAAAATCATCTTCATTTAATTTAATACATATTGTGAAAAAATTAATTTATTATTATTATATTATTATTGATTGAAATTAATTAATCAGGTCACAAAATGAAAAGCATGAAACTATAATTTTCAAATAATTTCTACTTCATATTTTTTTTAATTGAACTTCCATTTCTGAATATTTGATTCATCAATAACCTTTTAAACTAATTCCAGAAAATATAAGGGTAATGGAATCAGTTGATAGTTAATTAATCATTTCGTAACATAAAGAGCATTAAACAATTATTTTCACTGAAGCACTCAAATAATTTGTTACTTATATTTTTCTTTAAATTTGGAATTTCATTTCTATACATTTAAATTAGTTTTAACTATTCAAGTTTTAATTGAAAAATGATCTTATAGTTTAAATTTTAACTATTCTTCTTTAGGCTTTATGATTTTATCTAAAAATTTGTCACTTGTTCATTTTTCAACTAATTTAAAAAAATATATAAATATATGCATAAATAATTATGAAAATTGAATTTAGATACTCATTTCGCAACATCACAGACGTTTTAAAAAATTATATAATTGTAATAGATGTATTTCAAATAGAAAATTACCTTTTATTGTACAAATAATAGCCAATATTGAATTACATAACCCTGGAATAAGCAATCAATTTATGTCAGTTGATAGAAAAAAAAATAAAATTCAATCTTTATATAATTTAATATTGTTGAAAGAAAAGAATAAGCTAATAATTTATTCTTCTGTTCACAACATAAAAAGCATTAAATTATAATTTTCGTTCAAACATTCACATCATTTTTACTCTGAATTTTTTTTTTAATTTTCACTTTCATTTGTGAAACTTTGATTTGTAATAAACCTTTTATACTTATTTACCAAAAATTGAACCACATTTACAATAATTTTAAAAATTAAATTCAGATACTCATTTCACAGTATCAGAAACATTTGAAAAATCATGTGCTTGGAATAGGGGTATTTTTAATGAAAACAGACTTGTATTATACAAATGAGATCCAATATTCAATTATATAAAAATTATATAGGTTAATAATTACTTAATCAGTTCACAACATAAAAAGCACTACACAATTATTTTCATTGAAACATTCTAATAATATTTAAATTATATGTTTCTTTAATTTAAAAATTTCATTCCTATACATTCAATTTATTGATCACCTTTAAAATTAATTCAAAAAAATTAAAACATATGTATGTATAATTTTGAAAATTGAATTCAGATACTCATTTCACAACATCACCAACAAATTTCAAAAAAGCATATAATTGTAATAGACGTTTTGAGCCAAAAAAGGTGTTTCAGTCTCTATTTACGATAAGTGAAAATCTTTGAAATTCAATCAAATGAAATCATATAAAATTTGCTGTAAAGTCCATTAAAAAATGTTAGAAAACTAACCGAGATTTTTAAATTTAAACAAAGAAAATACCTATAGCGCTGCAAATAATTCTCAAATACGAGACAGCTTTTCAATGTGAATGTAATCCCCCCCCCCTCTCTCTCTCTCTCTAAGAATGTCTCGTTTTAATTCTCGTTGTGTCTGACCTTCGCGGATGTGCTAGTGTTACGTAAATGGACGTTCGACTAATAGTCTAATACCTCACTCTTGCATTAGACAGACACGCACATGTGCATTGAAAAAAAGAAAATTTTCAAATCATTTCGAACTTTTGCAAATCTCACATTCGAACTAGCAATTAGGGCGTGTCGAAAAAAGCGCAACAGTCATAAAGTTATAAAACATAATTTTTTTTCATTTACTAGACTATTACACAGTAAAAAAAAATGTTCAAAATGATACCGAAATCAACATCATTTTCATATGCAACAAAAATGATACCGAAATTAAGAGCATTTTGATCGGCTGCAATAAATGATCGACTTTTGAGATCACAATGATCTGATTCAGGATCATGTATCAAATCAAACCAAGATGGCCGCCATTCTTGGAGTACTGAAGCTCATATGCGAGCTTTTTATGGTTTCTGATCATGCAGTGTACTTGAAAAGTAAAAATATTAACAAAATCTGATATTAGAATATATCACCAGTTAAGTGTAGTTGTCACTTGCATGCGTTTAGATAAAACTTTTAGTTTATGTCGTTATGACGTCGGCGCCAAAAATTGGCGGCAATGTTGTTCAGTCTGACAAATGACACTCAAAGCAGATCAAAATGATCCGAATAGACAGATAATTATGAACTCGAGAGTTAAATGATCGCTGGAGCAAAATGATCTGCAACAAAAATGATCCCTTTTTTTTACTCTGTATGGAGTATGAATCCAAACGAAAGTTCGAAGGGTTGTAAGTTAAGGGGAACTCACACCCATCGAAGTTCTTTTTTTGAGAATGTGAGAAGGGTGTAAGCTCCCCTTAACTTACACCCTTTGAACTTTTGTTTGGATTCACACTCCTACCAATAATAGGTCATGATCAAACTTGCAATACGCTAATGTAGTAATATGCGCTCACTCAAACCTATCCCTAACATATTTTTAACTTCTTCACAAGTTCTTTACTAGATTAGTAAAAAAGATTGGTTGTTTCGAGAACGCGAGGATTCAACTTCTTTTTTTTTTCTTCTGAGTGTGGACGTACACAGACATGTGTATGCATTAGCAGCATGACTTATCGTTGAGCACACGGAAACGGAGGCGCACCACGCTCACCAGCCCCGGCTGAGGGGCCCCTAAGCCGTTGAACATTATGTAAAGTGCGACGGTTTATTTTGGCACGAAAGACGTCCAGGGCCCTTTATCAGATCGCGTGCTCCTGTGCAACCAGGACGATGTAGGCCAACTCGCCAATGGCTACCCAGGGGCAGTCATCGTCGAGCCTCGACGATTAGAAAAGCCGAAGCATTTTTCAAAGTCTCTGGATTATACAATATACATATATACATATATGCATGTATACGACCCTCTCTCATGTACACCCACGACAATGATAGTTCGATCGATCTCGACGGTCGCGAAGAGTTTTGATTAATGACACCTCCATGGCTCTCTGGTCGCATGTCTAGAAGAAGGAATTTAATTGTACGCAAGAAGAGTGACGCCAATGGAACCTGTAGAAACTGAAATTTTATCTGATATCTCGTCAAAGTGCTCCACAAACGGAGAACAGTAAGGTAGTCGAAATTTTTTTTTCGAATCTTTATGAATTAGGTTCGGGTTCGAATCCGCACAAAAATGAATCCATTTTTTTTTATTTTGTAAATTTATTTCAGAATCCTCAATATTGACTGAATCGAGTTCAAACTCTACATTTCTTCACACAATTAGCCGTGGAACATGAATAGAATATTACTATTCGAAAATCACCCCCCATAAGTCTGTTTTATAGTGTAAAAAAAAAAAAAACCATGAGTGAAAAAATAGGTTTTGCGAGTTTTTAGCGCTAATTATGATTTTGTTGCGTTTTTAAAAAGAGTTAATTGTTTATAATACATAGAATACTACCTCATGATAATTGAGTGTTCACATGAATTGTTTAAAAATGTATTATTGTTTTTAGCAATTTTCCTTAGAATGCAGATAGAAAGTCGCGGTTTAAAAAAAATTTTCCACTTATTGTGAAATTTTCAATAATAGAGACGTAATAGTTTATTAATGTTAACAAACATAATTGTTTGAACAATTTATTGTTATTGATAATAATATTCTTTCAGAATAATGCTAGAAAATTGCAATTTTTTCTGAAATTGACAACTTTTTGTTCACTTTTCACTTGGAGTGAGTTGAATAATTAATTTTAGTCAGCAAAATTATTTGTTTGAATAATTTAATACTAATAATAATCATTTTGATTAATGACGACAAGTTGCGGTTTTTTCCTGAAATTTATAAATATTTGTCTACTTTTCACATAGGGTGAGTTCATAGTTAATTCTGTTCAGCAAAAACAATTCTCTCAACAATATGTTGAAATAATTATTTTTGCTAAATTGAATTCATTATTAACTCACTCTGTGTGAAAAGTAGACAAATAGTTCTAAATTTCAGAAAAATCCGCAACTATAAATAATGCAAGTTGACAAACATGCTTATTCAAACAATTTATTATTGTTTATAACTATATTCTTTTAGAGTAGTGCTAGAAAGTTACTTTTTTCTTAAATATTTAGTTTTGTTTCGAATTGTTAGTTATGTTCGACTTTTAAGTTATGAACAAATAATAAATGAACCTCAACAAGAATTCTTTTTTAAATAGCATTTTACTTTTTTAAGTGAATTATTTTCGCTCTTTTCTCAATGTTTTAAAAAATTAAATCAAACAAAAAAGCTATCTTATACAAGATGCAAACACAGAGAATGGAATAATTAGGAGTAGGTGGGAGGACTAGGCGTTTAAATTACTTGTATTTTTTTTTTGAAATTTGAACAAGAAATTTATTGCAAAGCGTGAAAGAAAAATTTTGTTTCTCCCTAATGTTTATTTATCTTTTGTTCATAACTAACTAGGCAAAGCAAAGTTGAACATTTTTAAAAAACTGCACCTTTCTAGTACTTATCTAAGATAAAATAGTCATAAACAATAAGAAATTGTTCAAAGAACTATTTTTATTAACTTGCATTAATTATTACCTCACGAAGTGAAAAGTGGGCAAAAAGTTAAAAATTTCAGAAAAAACCGCAACTATCTGCCATACATATAGATGAAAATAGTGAATAACAATAATAATTTGTTTGAACAATTATTTTTGCTCAACTTAAATAATCATCAAGTCACTCCAAGTAAAAAATAGACCAATAGTAAAAAATGTCTAAAAAAACCGCAACTTTCTACCATCAAGCAAAGAGAATATTATTTACAATAACAATAAATTGTCTGAACAATCATTTTTGTTCACTTAAATTAATTATTGCTTCACTATAATTGAAAAATGAACAAAAGTTACAAAATTCAGAAATAAACCGCAACTATCTAGTATTATTATAGATGAAGATAGCTATAGACAATAATAAGTTGTTTAAACAATTATTTTTGCTGTATTAAATCAAATTTCAACTCACCGTAAGCGAAAAGTAAACAAAAAGATTAAAAATTCAGAAAAAACCGCAATTGTCAGAATTATTCAAAGATAATATTATCAACAATAATAATAAACTGTTTAGACAATTATATTTGATAACATTAATCTGAACATTATCATTAACCTCTCTCTAATTGAAAATTGGACAAAAAGTGGAAATTTTTTGTAAAAACCGCGACTTTCTGTCTACATTCTAAGAGAAAATTGCTAAAAACAATAATAAATTGTTTAAAAAATTTATGGTAACACCTAATTACAAGCTTTCAAGTATTTTATTATTAATTTTGAATCGTTCAAACAAATAATATTTGTCTAATTAATTTGTTTCGTCTATGAATTGTGAAAAGTTATCTTTTTCGTAATAAATTATGTAGTTGATGAATTTCAAAAATATATATATTTCTTTTTTAATATATTTGGTAACTAATTAAACCATTTTTATTTCTTTAAACAATTTTTTCGCCCTGTAAATCTTAAAAAGTTACTACGTTCTGAAATTAATAACACAATTGATGAATGCTAAGAGTGATATTTTTAGTGAGAGACACATTAAAATTATTTAAACAATGTTACTTTTTTTAAACAATATTTTTCTTCCGCAAATCGATAAAAAATACGATAGGAAAGGTGGAAAAAATTCTAGTTGTTTTTAAATCTCTGAAACTATGTCGCTTACTATTTAATATTTCCTTATTTCATAACCTCTAACCTAATTTTTCAAACAAAAATTATTTTATCAAACAATTTTTTTAGTTAAGTTGTGGGTGGTTATTTTTTAAAATTGATTTCGTGGATAAAAGAAAATACTGGTTGATAAGCGACAAAATGAGGGGAGGGGAAATAGGAGAATTAAGAGGAAGTTAGGGGAAGTAGGATAAGTAAGGGCAAATGAAAGGGGGAGGAGTCAGTGAAGTAAGGGAAAGTGAGGGGAAGTTAGGGGAAATGAGGAGTGGGGAGTATGGAAAGTAAGGGGAAGTGAGGGGAAATAATGCGAGTAAATGTGAGGCGTAATTAGGGGCGAGGGACTCGAGGGAGTGAGGGAAAATGAGGGGAGTGGAAGAAAAATAAATGGGAAATGAAGGAATGAGGGGAAGAAAGAGGAAATAAGGGGTGCGGAAGTGAGACGAAATGAGAGGGAGTAGGGGAATTGTGCGTAAATGAGGGGAAGGGGATAGGGGAAATAGGGGAAAGTGAGAGGATGTCATGAGAAATGATGGGTGGTAAAGTAGGAGAAGTCAAGAAAAATAAGAAGAGAGGAAGTACGGGAAGTGAGGGTCAATCAGGCGAGAGAAACTAGGGGAAGTGAGGTGAAAGTAGGGGATAGGAAGTAGGGAAACTAAGGAGCAATAAGGAAAAATAATCTAAGGAAAGTGAGGTGTAATTAGAGAAGAAGAAGTAGGATAAGTGAAGAGAAATCAGGGGTGAGAATTCGGGGGAGTTGAGGGAAGTTACCGAGAGTAAGTAGGGGAAGTGAGTGTAAGTGAGGGTTGGGAGAGGAAAGATGTGGAAGTGGAGTGTCAGCTGGGGAAGCGAGGAGAGGGGGAAATAGAGAAAAAAGTAGAGGAAGAAGTAGAGTTGGAGAAAGTTGTGCAAGGAGGGTAGCATTTTGTAAAGTGAGGGCGGGGGAAGTAGGGGGAAGTGGTAGGTAGTTGGAGGATGTGATGTGAAATGAGGGGAGATGGATGAGAGAAGTGATGGAAAATAAGAATATGGGAAGTAGGGGAAGTGAAAGTAAATAAGGGGAGAGGATCTGAGGAAAGTGAGGGGAAGAATAGTAGAGAAGAAGTAGAAGAATTGAGGAGAAATGAGGGGAAATAATCTGAAAAAAGTGCAGGCGTAATTAGAGGAGAAGAAGTAGGATAAGTGAGAGAAAATTAGTAGTAAGAATTAGGATAAGTTGAGGAGAATTACGAAGAGTAAGTGAGGAAAGTGAGTTTAAGTAAGGGCAAGGAAAGGAAAGATGTGGAAGTGGAGTTTTAGCTAGGGAAGCGAGGAGAGAGGGAAGTAGAGGAAGAAGTAGAGTAAGAGAAAGTTGTGGAACAGGGTAGCGGAAGGTGAAGTAAGGAAGGGAGAATTGGGAGGTAGTGGGAGGATGTGATGTGAAATGAGAGGAGGCGGAGTAGGAGAAGTGATGTAAGATGAGAAAAGGGGAAGTTAGGAAAGTGAGGGTGAATGAGGGAAGAGGAACTAGGGGAAGTTAGGGGAAAATAGTAAAGGAGAAGCAAAAGAATAGAGAAGAAATGAGGGAAAATATTCTAGGAAAAGTGAAGGGGTCATTAGAGGAGAAGAAGTAGGATAAGTGAGGGGAAATTAGTGGTAAGAATTAGGATAAGTCAAGGAGAATCACGGAGAGTAACTAGGGGAAGTGAGTGTAAGTAAGGGCTGGGGAAGGAAATATGTGGAAGTGAAATGTTAGCTGCGGAAGCAAGGAGAGAGGGAAGTAGAGAAGGAAGTAGAAGAGAAGGAAGTTGTGGAAGGGGGTAGCGTATGGTAAAGTGAGAGAAGGGATAGTCTGGGGAAGTGGAGCTAGCAGTAGGATGTGATGTCAAATGAGAGGAGATGGAGTAGGAGAAGTGATGTAAAATGAGAAAAGGGGAAGTAGGGGAAGTGAGTATAAATGTTAGAAGAGAAACTAGGGAAGGTGATGAGAAAATAGAGAAACAGAAGTTACGAAAGTGATTGGAAATGAGTTGAAAGAATCTAGGAAAAGTGAGAAGTAATTAGAGGAGAAGAAGTACGATAAGTGAGGGGAAATTACTGGTATGAATTAGAGGAAGTTGAGGCGAATTACGGAAAGTAAAAAGGAGAAGTGAGTGTAATAAGGGTTGGGGAAGAAAATATGTGAAAGTAAAGTGTTACCTGGGAAGCAAGGAAAAGGAGAAGTAAAAGAAGAAGTAGAGGAGGAGGAAGTTGTGGAAGAAGGAAGCGTATGGTGAACTAAGGAAAGGGGTAGTCGTGGGAAGTGGAGGTAGTGAGAAGATATGATGTGAAATCAGGAAAGATGGAGTGGAACACGTGATAAAAAATGAAAAGAGAGGAAGTAGAGGAAGTGAGGATAAATGAGTAGGGAGGAACGAGGATACGTGAAGGTAAAATAGGGGAAAAGTAGGGGAACTGAAGGAAAATGAGGTGAATAAAGCTAGGGAAACTGAGGGATAATTATAGGAGAAGAAGTAGGAATAGTGAGAGTAAATAAGAGGTAATAATTAGAAGAAGTTAAGAAGAATAACGAAGAGTAAGTAGGGGAAGTGGGCCTAAGTGAGGACTGGAGAAGGAAAGATGTGGAAGTGGGAGGTAGCGGGAGGATGTGATGTTAAATGAAGGAAGATGGAATAGGAGAAGTGATGGAAATGAGAAGAGGGGAAGTAGAGGAAGTGAAAGTAAAGAAGGGAAGATGGAGTAGGATAAGTGATGGAAAAATGAAAAGAGGAGAAGTAGGTGAAGTAGGTGAAGTGAGAATAAATGAGGGGAAAGCATCTAGGGGAAGTGAGGGGAAAATAGGGGGAATAGGGGAAAATAGGGGAAAATAGGGGAAAATAGGGGAAAATAGGGGAGAAGAATGAAGAGAATCAAGGAGAAATGAGGGGAAATAATCTAGGAAAAGTGAAGCGGTAATCAGAGGAGAAGAAATAGGGGAAGTGAGGGGAAATGAGGGTACGAATCAGGGGAAAGAAGATGTGGGAGTGGTGTGTTATCTGGGGAAGCGAGAAGATGGGGAAGTCTTTTTTTCTTGAATAATAAAATAAAATTGGATACGAACTTTGCTTGATCAACTTTCCCCTTTGTTTCAAGAATATGATTTGTGACCGAAAAAATTATAATCTGATTAGTAATCGAAATAAACCTTCTGGCATAAATTTTATCGATCGTATTTTAATATTTTAGTGGCTCAGGCAAGGAAGTATAGCAATTTCAGAGTTCTAGTTTCTATACTTTCTAATAGCAGGAATAGAAATACATTTTGAATTTTTATGCCATGTGACCTTTCTATCAACGCCTTGGCGGGCTTCATCGAGAATGATAATTATCGAGTGATCAGAAACAAAGGGTTAATTTCGCGAGTAACTTTCACTGAAGACAATGATGGAAAGCATCTAAACTTTATAGATGAGTGTTAAAAATCGATGAGATAATTTATTCTTGTATAATAATATCTTTTAGTCAATCTAGCATTTAATTTAGCCTTATTCTTGGGGTCAATATTACAGGGTGGCCGCAGATCAGAGAAAACCTGGAAATCAGGGAAAAGTCAGGATTTTTTTTTGGTTGGGGATAATCAGTTGAAAGTCAAAAATTTTGAGAAAAATTGCAAAAATCGGGAGATTTTTGTGAGAAGGACTTTAAGTAACAGTTAGGAATAATCAGGACTGCCGTATGGTCACTTTTAATCACTTTTTCTCAATTCTTTACCTATTTCTGAATTTTTTAAATTATTTTAAAATATTTTAGGTGATTTTTTGTATAAATCTCATTAAATTACTAAAATAAATAGTATATTATTTGATATTTGAAGAAACATTCTTAACACCTTTTAAGATGTTAGGAATACTTCTTTCAATTCCGAAGAATTTTCAATTGATTTCAATAATTCAATGGGATTTATTTTAAAAATATCTTGAAATATTTTGAAAAAATTTGAAAAAATTCAGAAATAGGCAAGGAATTTAGGAAAGGGGACTAAAAGTGCAGATATGGCAGTCCTGATTATTCCTAACTGTTACTTCGAGTCCTTGTTACAGAAATTTCCTGCTTTTTGCCATTTTTTCAAAATTTCTGACTTTTAACTGATTTTCGTCAAACAAACAGATTTCCTGACTTTTCCCTGATTTCCAGGTTTTCTATGATCTGCGGCCACCCTGTAATATTGTTCACAAGAATGAGACTAAATTAAATGCCATAAGATATTCAAAATCCTTTAAAATCCCATATAATTACTAAAATCAGTTGAAAATTCTTTCAAAATACATGAATTATTCTTAACATCTTTGAATACCTTCTAAAATGTTTTAAAATTTTTTTAATCCATTACAATTTTTACCAATTTCAAAATTAATATTGTAATATAATTAGAAAATTTGAAAAGATTTTGAAGGATTTTAAAAATGTGAAGAATATTTCTTAAAATTGCAAAGAATTTTCAATGGATTTCAGTAATTTATTTTAATTTATTTCAAAAATACCGTGAAATATTTTAAAAGAATTTGAAAAAATTCAGAAACAGGTAAATAATTGAGAAAAAGTGACTGAAAGTGCCCAATATGGCGGTCCTGATTATTCCTATCTGTTTTTATATTAATCCGAAGAATGAGACTAAATTAAATGCCCTAACATATCTAAAATCCTTTGAAATCCCATTAAATTACCGAAATCAATTAAAAATTCTTTTGAATATAAAAAAATATTCTTATTATCTTTAAAATCCTTTGTAACTTCTTCACATTTTTCTAATCTGTTACAATTTTTTCCAATTCCAATTTTAGAATTAAAATTGTAACAGATTTGAAAAATTTGAAGGGATTTCAAAGGATTGTAAAGAAGTTAGGAATATTCATTCATATTCCAAAGAATTTTTAATTTATTTTAGTAATCTAATGGGATTTATTTAAAAAATACCCTACAATATTTTTTAAAAATTCAGAAATCGGTGAAGAATTGAGAAAAAGCGTCTAACAGTGCTCATAAGGCAGTTTTAATTATTCCTAACTGTTACTTCCAGTCCTTCTTACAGAAATTTCCTGATTTTTGCCATTTTTCTCAAAATACCTGACTTTCAACTGATCATCTATAACCAAAAAAAATTCCTGACTTTTCCCTGATTTCTAGGTTTTCTCTGAGCTGCGGCCACCCTGTAATATTGACCCCAAGAATGAGGCTAAATTAAATGCCCTAACATATTTAAAATCCTTTAAAATCCTATTAAATTACTGAAATCAATGGCAAATTCTTTGGAATTTTAAGAAATATTCTTAACATCTTTAAAATCCTTTGAAATCTCTTAAAAATTTTTTAATCTATTACAATGATTTAATGGGATTTGTTTGAAAAATACCCTACAATATTTCAAAAGAATTTTGAAAAATTTAGAAATAGGTAAAGAATTAAGAAAATGTGACGTAAAGTGCACATATAGCAGTCCTGATTATTCCTAACTGTTACATATATTGATCCAAAGAATGAGGCTAAATTAGATGCCCTAAAATATTTAAAATCCTTTAAAATCCCATTAAATTACTAAAATCAATGGCAAATTCTTTGGAATTTCAAGAAATATTCCTAACATCTTTAAAATCCTTTGAAATCTCTTCAAAATTTTTAAATCCTTTTCAATTATTTTTCAATTCCAAATTAAAATAAAAATTATAATAGATTTGAAAAATTTGAAGAGATTTCGAAGGACTTTAAAGATGTTAGGAATATTTCTTAAAATAGAAAACAATTTTCAATGTATTCCAGGTGTTCTCTTATTTGCGGCCACGATCTAATATTGATCTCAAGAATAAGGCTAAATTAAATGCCCTAACATATTTTAAATCCTTTAAAATCTCATTAAATTACTGGAATCAATTAAAAACTCTTTGGAATTAAAAGAAATATTCTTAACATCTTTGAAATCCTTTGAATTCTCTTCAAATTTTCTAAATCTATTACAATTTTTTCCAATTCCAAATTAACATTGAAATTGTAATAGATTTAAAAAATTTGACAAGATTTCAAAGGGTTTTAAAGATGTTAAGAATATTTCTTTAAATACTTAAGAATTTCTCATCAAATTACTGAAATCAATTAAAAATTCTTTCGAATTTGAAGAAATATTCTTAACACCTTTAAATCCTTTGAAATATCTTCAAATTTTTCGTATCTAATACAATTTTAATTTTAAAATTGAAATTGGGAAAAATTGTAATTGGTTAAAAAAATTTGAAGGGATTTTAAGGGATTTTAAAGATGCTAAGAATATTTCTTGAAATTCCAAAGAATTTTTCATTGATTTCAGTAATTTAATGGGATTTATTTGAAAAAATACCCTCAAATATTTTAAACGAATTTAAAAAAATTCAGAAATAGGTAAGGAATTTAGAAAAAGGGACTAAAAGTGCCCATATGGCAGTACTGATTATTCCTAACTGTTTCTTCAAGTCCTTCTTACAGAAATTTCCTGATTTTGGCACCTTTTCTTCAAAATTCCTTACTTTTGACTGATTATCACTAACCGAAAAAATGTCCTGACTTTTCCCTGATTTCCAGGTTTTCTCTGATCTGCATTAGATAAATATTCTTAACATCTTGAAAATCCTATGAAATCTCTCCAAATTTCTTAAATCTAATACAATTTTAATTTCAATATTGGAATTGGAAAAAATGGTAACAGATTTACAAAATTTGAGGAGATTTCAGAGGGTTTTGAAAGATGTTGAGAATGTTTCTTTACATTACAAAGGATTTTTCATTGATTTCAGTAATTTAATAGAATTTATTTAAAAAAATGTCCTAAAATATTTGGAAAGAATTTCGAAAAATTCAGAAATGGGTAAATAATTGGGAAAAATTGAATAAAAGTGCCAATATGGCAGTCATGATTATTCCTAACTGTTACATATATTGATCCCAAGAATGAGGCTAAATGAAATGCCCTAATATATTTAAAATCCTACAAACCCCTTTAAATTACTAAAATCAATGAAAAATTCTTAGGAATTTTAAGAAATGTTCTTAACATCTATAAAATCCTTTGAAATGTCCTCAAATTTTTTACATCTATTACAATTTTTTTTAATTTCAATTCTAAAATTAAAATTGTAATAGATTTAACAAATTTGAAGAGATTTCAAAGGATTTCACATACGTTAGGAATATTTCTCGAGGTACCAAAAAATTTTCAATTTATTTCAGTAATTTAATGGGATTTATTAAAAAAATATCCTACAATATTTTAAAAGAATTTTAAAAATTCAGAAACATAGGTAATGAATTGAGCAAAAGTGACTAAAAGAGCCCATATGGTAGTCCTGATTATTCCTAACTGTTACATATATTGATCACAAGAATGAGGCTGAATTAAATACTCTAACATATTTAAAATCCTTTAATATCTCTTCAAAATTTTTAAATGCATTACAATTATTTTTCAATTCCAAATTAAAATTAGAATTGCAATAAATTAAAAAAATTTTAAGTGATTTCAAGGGATTTCAAAGATGTTAAGAATATTTCTTCAAATTCCAAAGAATTTTTAATTGAATTCAGTAATTTATTGGGGGTTATTTAAAAAATACCCTAAAATATTTTGAAAGAATTTTTAAGAATTCAGAAATTGGTGAAGATTTGAGAAAAAGCGACTAAAAGTGCCGACATGGCAGTGCTGATTATTCCTAACTGTTACATATATTGATCCAAAGAATGAGGCTAAATTAAATATCCTGAAATATATAAAATCCTTTAAAATCTCATTAAATTACCGAAATCAATTAAAAATTCTTTCGAATTTGAGGAAATATTCTTAACATTTTTGAAATCCTTTGAAATCTCTTCAAAATTTTCATATTTCTTACAATTTTTTTCAATTTTAATTTTAAAATTAAAATTGTAATAGATTCAACAAATTTGAAGAGATTCCAAAGGATTTTGAAGATGTTAAGAATATTTCTTTAAATGTCAAAGATTTTTCTATTTATTCCATTAATTTAATGGGATTTATTTTAAGAAATACCATAAAACGTTTTGAGAAATTTAAAAAAATTCTAAAATAGGTAGAAAATTGAGAAAAAGTGATTAAAAGGGCCTATATGGCATTCCTGATTATTCCTAACTGTTACTTCAAGTCCTTACAGGAATTTTCTGATTTTTTTTTTCAAAATTCTGGACTTTTGACTGATTTTCCCTAACCAAACAAATTTCCTGCCTTCCCTGATTTCCAGGTTCTCTCTGATCTGCAGCCATCCTGTAATATTGATCCTAGGAATGAGACTAAATTAAATATCCTAGCATATTTTAAATTCTTTAAAACACATTAAATTGCTGAAATAAATGAGCAATTTTTTGAAATTTAAAGAAATATTCTCAAAATCTTTGAAATCTTTTGAAATCTCTTCAAATATTTTAAATCTATTACAATTTGTCCCAATTCCAATTTTAAAATTAGAATTGTAATGGATTTTGAAAATTTGAAGAGATTTCAAAGGATTTTAAAGATGTTAAAAATATTTCTTTGAATACCAAAGAATTCTCAATTCATTTCAGTCATTTAATGGGATTTATTTTTGAAATATCCTAAAATATTTTATAAGAATTTTAAAAATTCAGAAATATATATAAAGAATTGAGAAAAAGTGACTAAAGGTGCCCATATGGCAGTCCTGATTATTCCTAACTGTTAGATATGTGGATCTCAAGAATGAGGTTCAATTAAATACCCTGAAATATATAAAATCCTTTAAAATGTAATTAAATTACTGAAATCAATTGAAAATTCTTTCGAATTTAAGGAAATATTCTTAACATTTTTGAAATCCTTTGAAATCTCTTCAAATTTTTCATATTTCTTACAATTTTTTTCGATTCCAATTTTAAAATTAAAATTGTAGTAGATTTAACAAATTTAAAGAGATTCCAAAGGATTTTGAAGATGTTAAGAATATTTCTTTAAATGTGAAAGATTTTTCTATTTATTTCAGTATTCAGTGGGATTTATTTTATAAGTATCCTTAAATATTTAAAAAAAATGATTATAGATTTAAAAAATTTTAAGAGATTTCATAGCATTACAAAGATTTAAAAAATATTTCTTCAAATTCCAAAGAATTTCCAATGGATTTCAGTAACTCGATGGGATTTATTTCAAAAATACCCTAATATATTATAAAAGAATTTTTTTAAATTCATAAATAGGCAAGAAATTGATAAAAACTGACTAAAAGTGCCCATATGGCAGTCCTGATTATTCCTAACTGTTAATTCTAGTCCTTCTTACAGAAATTTCCTGATTTTTGCAATTTTTTTCAAAATTCCGGACGTTTAACTGATCATCCTCAACTAAAAAAATTCCTGACTTTTCTCTGATTTCACGGTTTTCTCTGATCTGCGGCCACCCAGTAATATTGATCGCAAGAATGAGGCTGAAATAAATGCCCTAACATATTTACAATTCTTAAAAATCTCATTAAATTACTGAAATCAATAAAAAATTCTTTCGAATTTAAAGAAATATTCTTAACATCTTTTAAATCCTTTCAACTGTATTCAAATTTTTAATCTATTACAATTTTTTCAATTCTAATTTTGAAATTAAAATTCTAATAGATTTGAAAAATTTGAAGAGATTCCAAAGCATTTTAATGATGTTGAGAATATTTTGTCAAATTCCAAAGAATTTTCAATTGATTTCAGTAACTTAATGGGATTTATTTAGAAAATACCCTAAAATGTTTTTAAAGAATTTAAAAAAATTCAGAAATAGGTCAGGAATTGAGAAAAAGTGACTAAAAGTGCCCATATGGCAGTCCTGATTATTCCTAACTTTTACATATATTGATCCCAAAAATGAGGCTAAATTAAGTGCCCTAAAATAGCTAAAATCCTTTAAAATGTCATTAAATTACTGATTTCAGATAAAAATTCGTTGGAATTGAAAGAAATATTCTTAACATCTTCAAAATCCTTTGAAATATCTTCAAATATTGTGAATCTATTACATTTTTTTGCGATTCCAATTATAAATTAAAATTGTAATTTATTAAAAAAATGTTAAGAGATTTTAATGGATTTTAAAGATGTTAAGAATATTTCTTTTAATTCCAACGAATTTTTATTTGAAAGCAGTAATTTAATGACATTTTAAAGGATTTTAGCTATTTTAGGGCATTTAATTTAGCCTCATTTTTGGGATCAATATATGTAACAGTTAGGAATAATCAGGACTGCCATATGGGCACTTTTAGTCCCTTTTTCTAAATTCCTTACCTATTTCTGAATTTTTTTAAATTCGTTAAAAATATTTTAGGGTATTTTTTCAAATAAATTCCATTAAATTACTGAAATCAATTAAAAATTCTTTGGAATTTTAAGAAATATTCTTAGCATCTTGAAAATCCTTTAAAATCTCTTCAAATTTTTTTAACCTATTAAAATTTTTTCAAATTCCAATTTTGAAATTGAAATTGTATTAGATACGAAAAATTTGAAGAGATTTCGAAGAATTTAAAGGTGTTAAGAATATTTCTTCAAATTCGAAAGAATTTTTAATTGATTTCAGTAATTTGATAAGATTTTAAAGGATTCTAAATATCTTAGGGCATTTAATTTAGCCTTATTTTCGGGATCAATATATGTAACGGTTAGGAATAATCAGGACTGCCATATGGGCACATTTAGTCACTTTTTCTCAATTCTTCACCTATTTCTGAATGTTTTAAAATTCTTGTAAAATATTTTATGGTATTTTTTAAATAAATCTCATTGCGTTACTGAAATAAATTGAAAATTCTTAAGTATTTAAAGAAATATTCTTAACATCTTTAAAACCCTTTGAAATCTTGTCAAATTTTTTAAATCCATCACAATTTCAATTTTAATTTGGAATTGGAAAAAATTGTA
>JAABKJ010000382.1:0-51244 GCA_011634705.1 Andricus grossulariae | reverse complement strand
TTAAAATAGTTTCAGAACTTACATTGAAATTTCAATAAGGTTATTTAAATTTCAGTGTTGCATGAAATTTCAATGAGTTTTTCACTAACCGTAGTGTAAAGAGCTTCACTAAAATTTTCATGAAATTTCATGAACTTACTTCTAATAGTGTTGTCAATAAACGCGAAAAAAACGCACAATAAACGTGATATACATGTTCAGCCAACGCCTATATATGTTACATTGGGAAGGAGAAGGAGGGCTAAGAAAAAACTAATGTAATTAACGTAGTAATACGGTGGGGGGGGGGGGTCAAAAATAGCAAAAAATTGAGGACGTAATTTATGAACGGCCCCTAGACTAGTTTTGTTGAGAACCTATTTTTCTAGTAACTGAATCTCAAAAATTGTACAGAGATTGCATTTTAATGTATTTTTCATTTAAACAATAACTCCAGAGATCGCAAGACAAAGTTAGCGTAGCGTGCCTTATAGCTACAATGTGTAACGGAAATTGTACTTAACCTCAGTTACCGGTTTCAGGACAATAAAAGATTCCAGAGAGAAGGATAACAAACTTTGGAAACAAGCCTTATTTTTTAATGATCGTACTTTAAAGTGATTCATGTGTTAGTTTATGTACCTACCGCTCATTATTCTGGGTGGACGGTATCGCTACTGGCTCATTTCCGTTCCCGAGATCAGCAAGTAGAAAGATGTTGCCGACGATTCAAAAACACATGTACCTGCATTCTGCAACATAAAAGTTCATCAGTGATGAAAGAGGATAACAAAAATTGGCCTGAAGATAATTTCGTATTTTTCCAGTGACATTCTTGGGAATCTGTATTAATTAAGCAAGTACTTTTATGCGGGTGCATTCGAATGATTCGAGGGTTAATTAATTAATGGTTTCCCCTTCTCCAGTTGTGAAATTCTAGGTCGCTTGTCAACCACCGAACCCGCTCATTAGTGCTAGTAATTATCCAGTTATCTATGATTTAAAGAGAGCATTCGTTTGCAGTACATGCTTGCAATTAGATATCTTTGCGGTTCAACTAAGACTAAACATGTTTACAATCTTGCTTTCATGTAAAATTCCGAAGTTTGAATTATCAGCAGAGCCGCACATATTCGCAATCTTGAAATATTAAAAAAAATACTAGCACTACGAAACTACATTTAGGGGTATTTTAAACCATTAAATGTTTTAGCTATTTTTTGATAGCGATATATTTACATCTATGTTTCGTTGTTATTTGTTTCTGAATGAAAAAAAAAGATTAATACCACAGAACGGAAAATTCAAGCAGTGAAAACAACAAAAACTGTCGCCAGCATCAAGCGTTGTATCAACAATCATTGTTGAACACTAGGCCTAGGGGTTAATTACTCCTGCAATTTGGTGTACACTCTCTCTGCGATTTTATGCAATCCTTTGCAATCCCATGAAATCTTTTACAATAATTGTTATCCCCCTATACGAAAAAATATCATGATATTTAGCGTATGTCTACAATGACATTCCTATAATGAATTTCTGATCATTTTTTCGCTATTCTAGAAAAATTATGATAGAAAATCAGTATGGAAATAAAGAATATGCAAACATTGAAAGAGTGGATGCAAAAAATAGATATAAGGTAAACGTATGATTTATTTATTCATTTAACGTATGATTTCGAAAATTTAAAGGAACTTTAAGCATTTTCAGAGAACTTCCATGAATTTTACGCGATTTCGTCAGATTTTAATCAACTTTCACGGCATTTTAAAGGTTTCTAAACATATCAGGAAGTTTCAAGGAACTCCGAAGTATTTCAAGCTATTTCAAAGAATTCTGTAGGATTTTTAAAGATTTCACAATATTTCTAGAGAACTTGGGAAAATACATAAAATTACATGAAATTTGAAGTGATTCCTAGCGATTTCAAATATTTCAAGGGATTATAAGGTATTTCAAGGAATTTCAAAAGATTAAAAGAGTTCAAAGATTTATGGGGATTTAAGGGTTTTTTTTAGAGAACTTGAATGAATAAATTTAATTTAAATTCTAAAGAAGTTTCCATTGATACAATGCGATTTCGTCAGATTTCATAAAAATTGCACAGAATTTAAAAAATTTCCAAACCTATCAGGAGGTTTTAAGGGATTTCAAAGGAATTCAACAAATTTCGAAACATTTCCAGGAAGTTTAGAGGACTGTAAAGATTTCCAAACTTTTCCAGGCATTTTAAGGAATTCAAAAGTGTTTCAAAAGATTTAAGGCAGGATTCTACTTTCGAACGCGCGAAAAAAATGATACATTTGTAATTTTTTTCAAACATTAAGGAAGATATTGATGTAGGGTTTGTTATGCTTAATGCATATACTCTTAAAATACATTAAACAAAATTTTTTTGTTTATTTTATGCGCTCTATATACATTCAGATGGCACTTTCTCAAAACCACGTTTTTTACCGCTTGCTAAAAAAATCTTCAAAACTACCGAATCGATTGGTCTTAAATTTTTACCACATATTCAATACGTTTAAATCAACCGGTGGTAGCAGAGTTATATGAAAATTTTTATTTTTACCATCATTCTTTTGCAAAAAATAAGCAAAGAAATGATATTTTTTCCGAATTGTCGCCATTTTTTTTGCATATAAATGAAAAAATCTGCTACCATCAGTTGATGTATATGTATAGAATATGTTGTAAAAATTTAAGACCAATCGATTCGGTAGTTTCGGAAATTTGTTTAACAAGCGATAAAAAACGTGGTTTCGAGAAAGTGCCATTTAAATGTATATACAGCGCATAAAATTAACTGAAAAATTTTTTTTAGTGTATTTTCAGAGTATATTCATTAACCATAACGAATCCTACATCAATATCTTACTTAATGTTTTTAAACAAATTTACAAAAATGACATTTTTTTCGCGCGTTCGAAAGCAGAATCCTGCTTTAAATAATTTTAAGGGATATCAAAAAATTATGTAGGATTTACAAAGATTTCAAGATATTTCTTGTGAACTTGGAAAAATTAATAAAAATGAAATAAGTTTGAAGCGATTTCTCGTAATGTCAAAGATTTGAAATAATTTTAAGGTATTTCAAAGATTTTTACAAGGTTAGAGAATTTTAAAGATTTATAGAGATTTAAACTTTTTTTTTTGGGAATATTTATGAATAAGGTTAACTCAATTCGAATTGAATATTACTAGAACCTATTAATAATAATAGTATTAATATTAAATATAAAAATCATAAATTCACGAAATAATAAATTAACCTTGAAATAAGGGGCCATCCACAAATTACGAGAGGCGTTTCTCTAACATTTTAGCACCCCCCCCCCCCTTCTCATAGGATACCGTGAGATTTTTTAATTGAATAAACGTGAAACTTCTAAGCAAACTTTACAGTTTTCTAATCTAATATTTTCAAAGTATTAAAAATGAACTTCAATATTTATTTAAACTACTCTATATTCTTAGCCTGCACACAAACGACTATTCAATTTCTGGCTGAGAATTCACTTTTTTTTGAAAAAATAGTATTATTTGGGCTAATATTTAATTATGCTTTTTGGTTAAAAATTTAACTGTTTTGTTGAAAATTCGTCCTTTTCGTTTGAAAATTCATCTCTTTTTGCAGGCATTACATGTTTTTTTGTTAAAAACTTAATTTCTTTGTTTGAAAATTCATTTTTGTTTTGAAAATTCATTTTTGTAATTAAAAATTTGACTGTTCCATTTGTGGTTGGAATGTTATTTTTTCAGTTGAAAATTCAACTTTTTGGTCAGAAGTTGAACAATTTGTTAAAAGTTCATTTTTTAATTGAAGATTTATCATATGAGTTTAGAATTAATTTCTGTCTTTAAACCATAACTATTGTTTTGAAAATTTGTCTTTTTTTTTTGGTTGAAAATTAAATATTTTAACTGACAATTTTACTAATCCATTTTTGAGTGCCAATTTAACTTGTTTAGTTAAAAAATAAATTAATTGGTTGAAAGTTGAACAATTTTATGAGAGCTTATTTTTATAGTTTAAGATTTATCAATTTATTTAAAAATTGATACCTTTGGTTGAAAATCGAACATATTTTGTTGAAAATTCAACTTTCAACTGTTTCGTTGAAAATTGGCTTTTTTTAAATTCATATTTTCGGGTTGAAAATTCAACTGTTTTGTAGAAAATTCAACTATTTGGTCAAAAATCCAACTGTTTTAAACAATTCATTTTTTTATTGAAAATTCATTGTTTAAATGATAATTTAACTATTCCATGTTTGGTAAAAAATTATTCTTCTTGATTAAAAATTCAACTAGTTGGTTACAAATAACAAGGTTAAAGAAGCAACTGTTCAGTTGAAAATGAATCTGTTTCGGTTGAGAATTCAACTACTTGTTTGACAGTTGAACTTGGTAATTCCTAAGAAGCAGTAATGACTAAATACACAAAAAAATGTAGTCGGCAAAAATTACGTAAAAGAGAGTTAGGGGGGGGGGATTAAAACTTAAGAAGCATTTCAAAAGGGGGGGTAAGTAGTTCAAAATTTCAAAAAAAAATTTACGAAATTTATGCACGGCCCCTAACTACTAACATTGATTTGTGTTCATAACACTGATCAGCTCGTTTGCAGCGCATGTCCTATCAACGAGTGTATGTAGAATGTGCTCGGAAATCGCTGTAGGTATGCAAAATAAAAGTTTTATGTATGATTGCGTGTATGTGTGTGCACCCTCGCGTCGTTCGCGAACACCCGGTATTTCAGATCGGACTTCCACGATGCCGAACCATGAAAGGGACATCAATTTTGAATCCGATCTGGGATACGGTTGGTCACTCCATCTCGATCAAGACAACCGGTTTAAGCTGGTTCTGGTTTCTTGAAACCTTCCATACTTGCACTGACATCGACAGACGACTAAGAAGGTTCATTATGATTATTACAGACGCAGCTATTTGGATTAAGGAATGAGAGAGCGATCTCGGCGATTATGCAGCTCGAAGCCTGTGAAGTCGCATTTTGATACGAATGTGGTCGTTGTCGCCGACGATTCACGTTAAGGACATGCTCGACAAGAAAACCAATGATCGTCATACTTACATTCACGATACCCGCACCACTTTATTTTATTCTCCAGAATCTTTATTTTATTCACATCTCACGCTCTGCTACAAGCGCAATTATTATCTTCAAAAGCTTTCAATTTGCAAATTTTCAGTCAGAGATAATTCCTTTCACTTTATTTTAAGGGCCAGCCTTCAAAAGCAGCTGGAAGTGCTTGATGATTCCAAGAACCAGGAGGTAAACTATGTTGTTAATTTGTCATTAATTTATCATCATTATGAGAATATGAATCATAAAATATAGCTTTATTTACAGATCTGCCACAGACTAATATACTTGAAAAATGTGAAAGAAGTGCCTAATTTAAAATAAAAAGTGACTAGGAGAGACTACTGTTTACACAAAAAGAAACCTGTTATGTCAATAGAAACACTTATTCACCCAGAAATTTCGATTTTTTGCACATCTAACATATCGGCTTGCATTTACAAGATGAGATTGAATTCTATTGCTAAATTGGGGTGTAAAAATCAAGATTACTATTGCTAGCATAAATTTTACAAATAATTTTTAGACAAATTTTATTTCTTTTTATTACAAGCTGAATAAACCTTTGACACTTAACTGCCGTATTTATGTTTCGATGCTTTACAACAGAAAATGTAAAATCAGAATATTATACATTTAAATAATTTTAATTTTAATATTGTGAACTCACAGCCTAAAATGGTCTTAAAACATGGTAAATAGAATGACTTTTCACAAAAATAGGGGAATAATAGGGGAATAAACTTAATGCAGGTGTCATATTAAATTCAGTACGAAACGCTTTAAATTCCTAACCTTTCAAGTAAAATATTTCAATTTCGACAAATTAGATACATTTTTGGCCAAAAAGATTATTTTTCTACTCAGTAATACGAATTTCCGACAGAATACATGAATTCTCAACCGAAGAGGTTGAATTTTCTTTAAAAAAAATGTAAATTTCCAACGAAAAATGACTCTCAAATCATGGTAAATAGGGTGATTTTTCACGAAAATAGATGAACAATTTTTTAAAATTAAATTAATGTAGGTAACACATTGAATTCAATGTGAAAGGCTTTGAATTCCTTACATCTCATATAAAAATATTGCAATTTCAAGAAAAGAGATGAATTTTTAACTAAAATGATGAATCTTCAATCCAAAAAAATTACTTTTCACAAAAGCAGTTCAACTTCCAACAAAAAATTGAAATTTTCAACAAAAAATCGCTCAACGAAAAGTTTAATAGTTAATATTTCAACCAAAAAATAAGAATATTTAAGAAAATATTTGAATCTCCGAACCAAAACAAATTATTAATTTTCAGCCAAACAGTTGCATTTTCAAACAAAAAAATATGAAATTGCCACCAAGAGAGATGAATTTTCAATGAAATAGATAAATTTTGAACTAAAAACAATAATTTTCAAAAGATAAAATAAATGTTCTACCAAAAGAGAATAATTTTGAATGAAATACATGAATTTTTAATTAAAAAATGAATTTTTAAGTAGGAAGATTGATTTTCTACGAAAAAGGACAAATTTTCAACCAAACCGTTATAGTTTCTAACAAAAACGATGAATTTTCAATAAAAAATGAAATAGTTAAATTTTTTGTTTAACAAAGTAGTTCAACATCCAACCAAGTAGCTGAATTTTCAACCAAAAAAGATGAATTCTCGACGAAAAGTGTAATAATTAATATTTCAACCAAAAAATACGAATATTTAACAAAATAGTTGGATCCTAAACCAAAACAGATTATTAATTGACAATCAAACAGTTGTATTTTTAAATAAGAAAGCGAATTTTCAAGAAAATAGTTCAATTTTCAACCAAACAGGCGAATAAGCAACAAAATGATGAACTTTCAACCAAAAAATTAATTATGAAAAAAACTCGAATCCTCAACCAAAACAGATTATTACTTGTGAACTAAACAGTTGCATTTTCAACCAAAAAAGATGAAATTTTTAACAGCAAAAAATGGATTTATAACAAAAACATTATTTTCGACCATAAAAGCTACATTTTCAACCAAATAATTGAATTTTCAACCAAAAAGGATTAATTTTCTACGAACAGGATAAATTTATATCAAAAAAGTTTGGTTGAACTTATAGTTGAATTTTTAATCAAATAGTCGAAATTTCAAAGTAAAAAGATAAATCCGCAACCAAAATCGAATTTTCGAAGTCACGAATTTTCAACAAAAAAGTTCATTTTTAGCCAAGCAAGACGACTTTCCTACCAAAAAAGATGATTTTGCTATCCAAAAAGACGAATGTTAAACAAAACAGTTGAATTTTCGACCAAAAAAGATGACTTCAACAAAATAATTAAATTTTCAATAAAATATTTAAATATCCAACCATGTAATGCAAGGTTTACAACAACAAAAAAAGAATAAATAAACATAATAGTACACTTCTCAACCTAAAAGGAAGAAGGTGTGAAGTATGATATTGAATAGCATTTTTATACATTTCATCATGTATTTTATATATTTCGATGTAATTCGACCCCAGGAGCTCGGAAATACAATTTTCAAAAAATGTCCGTGTGTGTGTGTGGAAAAAATGTAGCTCCGACTGATATTCAGGTCTAATAGGATTTTGAGCTAGCTCAGTCATTTAGAAGTAGTTTTTTTGCGCTTGGATATTTAAAAAAATTACCTTGCTTATATGAGAAAAACTTTTTTGCTATTAAAAATACAACAATACAATATGTAGCGTATTTGTTTGCGCTTTTGAGACGCATCGATCGATCTATTGTTGAAACTTTTATGTCTCACCAGTACCGATTTATGAAGTTTAAAAAAATTGTTTATTCTGTTTATATGAGACAAACTTATTTGACATTCAAAATACAAGAATACAATATCTAGCCTATTTGATCAAGTTTCTTAGACGCATCGATTGACCTACTGTTGAACCTTTCATGGCCCAGCAGTACCGATTTATGAAGTTTCAAAAAAAATGTGTGTATTTTTTTGTGTGAGAAGAACTTTGTTCATATTAGGAATACTACAGTACTGTATCTAACATGTTTGTTCGCGTCACCGAGACTCGTCGAATGACCTATTGACGAACCTTCTATGACCTCTTATCATCTAGCAATACCGATATATAAATTTTAAAAATATATTGTTTATCTTGTTGATATGAGGAAAACTTTTTTATAATTAGTAATACAATAGTAATGTATATGATATATTTGTTTGCGTCTTCGAGACGCATCGATTGCTCAAGCGAAGAAACTTTCAAGATCTACTATAACCTACCAATACAGTTTCCGAATTTCTTAATAAAATTATTTACTTTGTTTTCAGAAGAATTTTTTTTCTTTAATTGGGAATATAAGAGTATTGTATTTGATTTAATTGTTCGCGTCTTCGAGACGCGCCGATTGACCTATTGACAAACTTTCGATGACCATTCTTGATCAATCAATAGCGGCCCTCTGATTTTCTGAAAATAAGATTTTCCGTAAGACATAAATCTAAGCTTGGAAAATATTGGAAGTATCCATTTTTTACTTTTGTTAGAGAAAAACTTCCCTCTATGAGGAGCAAATTCATTTGATAACTATAAGGAAGCAAAATGCTCATAGAATGAGCACAAATAAATACACCGATAGTACTTCGGAGCGGTATTTTCTATATTTTTTAACATAAGATCTAAAATGAGATGGATTAAAGTGATTAAATTCGCTTTTTCCGAAAGAAAAATAACTGTCGTGACTTACTCTTTAAAAAGTAACTTGAAAAAATTGACTATGTGGCAGTCCTCTTCATTCAGTATGGATGGACCTCCAGAAATTATATATTTTAATTTCCTTCTTCAATTATGCAATTTGTTAAGTTGCAGTAAGTACCAATGTGCTGAATAAGCTAATGCGTTTGTGATTGTATTTTTATATTTTGATACTCTGTATTGATTATATTTTCAAATATTATAACGATAAAATAGGAGGAAGAGTTTTAAAAAGGTCGATACAATATTTTGTAAAATGTGAAGGCTTCATTATCATTTTGAAAATTTCTCTTTTTTCAGGAGAATTTCACACGCATAAGAGAGCTTATGAGATTTCAATAAAGTCGAAATCGTACAACTAAATAGTAATCTTAGTAACACGACGAATAATTATTCAGATATTCTTGAGAAGAATGTCAAAGGTATCTAGATAGCATTAATGGGGCAAGCTTTCAACCGTTATCTGTGCAAGGCTCACTCGGGCTTTTTACCAGGACGGGCGCTCGAACAGATAAAATATACTCTTACTCTCCAATACAATTAACCTTTATCCGTGTATTTCTCCGGTTTGAAATTCCATTACGAACCATTTACACTCCGTGTTCCTGACGTTTCAGGTGATTACACAGGTTTATCAGAGAACCTTGGTATAAAGATTAAGATTTTTATTTTAGGTAGACAGCAGGCATTTTCATCCGTTTTACCCACAATTTTTTCAAGTTGAATTAACCTTCAGCGCATATACGCTGAAAGTGAAAAATGCAAGTGTCGCGAATTTTACCGAATTTGCAATATTCGCAAAAACTTTGCAAACCAGTACAAGATAGCACATAAATATGTTTAAATTTTTCATTTTAAAAACTTTGGATTGAAAAGAGTTCAATTATGACACGATTGCTAAAAAACTTTATTTTCAAAATTCTCTGACATTTCCCTGATTTTTCCTTTGCCAATTTTTCATTTTCCCTGATCATTAATATTTAAAGACCAGCACTTTCATATTGTAAAATTTTTCCCATGCACATATTTATAAGCGGAATAAAATTATTTCAGATTAAAAGTTAAGAACTTTAAATTTATTTATTTAAACTAGAAAATATGCCATTTCTACCATGAAAGATTAATTTTCAATCCAAAATGATGAATTTTTAACGGAATGGTCGAATTGTCAAGCAATAAAAGATTAAATTGAGTTTTTATGATTAAAGAAAATATTAAACTACACACAAAAACATTGAATTTTTTACCAACAAAACAAAGATGAATTTTATATATAGAAGAGAACGAATCTCCTCTTCAAATAAATCTTAATTTTGAGCAAAATCGTTGAATTTTTAATAACATTCTTGAATTTTTCTACCTTAAAAGATGAATTTTCAACCAAATAGTCGAATTTTCAAACAAAAAAGATTAAATTGAAGTACTGCATTTTATATAAAATAATTATTTTGTTTTAAATGCATTTGTAACAAAGTATGAGTACACAACAAAAAGTGTAATAGTTTCATTAAAAAAATACATAAAATTTCTACCAAAAGAGAATTATTTAAAAATCTAAAAGACGAATTTTCAACCAGATAGATTAATTTTCTGCCAAAAAAGAGGAACTTTCAAGAAAATGCATGAATTTTTACACGAATAGATGAATTTTTAAATAATAGAGATAAGTTTCCAACCAAAAATGAAAGGTATATTTAAAACTTTAAAAAAATTAGTTTCTAACATAAAACCAAACAGTTGCATTTTTAACCAATAAAGAGGAAATTTTAAGCTTACACGATTGATTTTCTAACAAACGAGATACATTTTTTAATGAAAATAGAATAATTAAATTTTCATTTGAAAAAATTAATTTTGAACCAAAAAAATACAAATTCGCAACGAACAAGTTAAATTTTCAACGAAGCAGATGAACCTTCAACCAAAATCTTACTTTTACACAAGAAGTTGAATTTTTGATTTACCAAAATCAATTTTCAACAAAATAGATCAATTTTCAACCGAAGATATCAATTTTCAACTAACATAAAATGATGAATCTTCAACTGGAATAGTTAAATTTTCAGTAGAAAAATTAATTTTCAACCAAAAAAAGAAACGAATTTTCATACAAAGACATGAATTTTCAACTAAAATTATGAATCTCCAACAGAAAAAAAAATGATTTTTTAATCTTCAACCAAGTAGTTCAATTTTCAACTGAAACTATGAATTTTCAAAAAATAATGTGATAGAAGATATTTCAAACAAAGAAGTTTGTAATTTTAAATCAAAAACAGTTAAATTCTAACCAAAATGTAGAATTAAAAAAAATGGTTACATTTTGAACGAAAAAAGATTTTAGTTAAATATTCAATGTAGAAATATTAATTTTCAACAAAAAGATTATTTCATGCAAAGAAAGTTTAATTTCCAACCCAAAACACAAATTTTCAACAAATCTGCGAAATTTTAATTTTTTTTTTAATATGAATTTTCAACAAAATAGTTCAACTTTCAACCAAAGATATGAATTTTCAACTAAAATGATGAATCTTCAACAAAAAACATGATTTTTCAACTTTCAACCAAGTAGTTCAATTTTCAAATAAAAATATGAATTTTCAATGAATAATGTAACAGTAGATATTTTAAACACAAAATATTTTAATTTTAAACAAAAAAATTGAATTCTTCCCAAAAGGTGATATTTTCAAATAGTTGAATTTTCAATCAAGAAAGATTTCAGTTGAATATTCAAGGCAAAAATATTAATTTTCAAAAAAAATGTATTTCCTGCCAAAACAGTTGAATTTTTAACCCGAAGACAAATTTTCAACCAAGCAGTTGGATTTTCAACCAAAATGGATGACCTTTTAACAAAATTGTTGAACTTTCAACCAAATAATGAAATTTTTAACTAAAAATATAATATTCAGGAGGAAAAAACTACAAGAAAAAATATAAATAGAAACGCAAGGCAAAGATATTACTGCAAAGACTATTATATCGAAGTGGCCGCAAAACTTTATTTTCAAAATTTCCTAATTTTCCCCTAACCAATTAGTGATTTTCCATGGCCATTAATATTTCAAAACCAAAATTTTAATTTTGTAACATTTTGAACACAGAATGTTTTATAAACAGAATAAAATAATATCAAATTTTAATTTCAAAAATTTATTATCCTTGAAAGATATATAAAGTGACACTTACAGAAATTCCCTGATTTTCCCCATTTTTTTCTTTCTAATCTCTAACTTTTCTCTAGTTTTCCCCTGACCTGCGACCACCCTGCTGGGCACCATGCATTACTAATTCTTAATTTCTCATAAATTAAAAATGTAAATTTTTAGAGTATATTTCTCAATGAGGAATTAAAAATAAATTGATAAATTTACAAACCTCTTGTACTTCGTTATTATTTCTTTTTTTTAACGTGCCTACATTTATCTTGGATACTTTCTTTAAAAATTATGTATTGAACAAAATCAGTGCCTTAATTAATTTTTAACTCGAAAGATATTTTGCAAAAAAGTTTTAAAAATTACAAGCTGAACAAGCCCATGAGAAAAAATCTCAGGCCACTTCTAAGAATATGTCGCAATAATTCATTAATGTCGTGTAAGTGTACATGTTTCGGTGTCGTGTAAATTCGCACATTGGGCTGCGAGCCCTTCGCCCGAGGATACACGGCCCGATTTAACTCGAAAATTAATATTGCGTTACAACTTGAATTTAACGTCCCGCAAGACCCAGGAATCCCCTCGGGAATCCCTCTTTCCTCGCCAGACTGGTTCCCAGGAATCATTCTAAATCAGCCTAACCCTTCGTGAGTTAGCAAATCTCCATGTAATTCAGGTGATTTTATTGCAATTAATAATCGTACTTTAAAGCTCTCTGCTTCTTAATTAAACTTTGCATTCTGAGAAGCCGACAAGGCGATTCGCTCTCTTCTACAAACCCCACAGCAGCAATAATTTTCTACTCAACTTTATATTAAAAGCAAATTATGGTAGAGTGAGTTTTTGATTACTAAAATGGTTTATGTAGTGGTCCTGATGCAAATTAGAAATTTGCCAGAAATGACACTATTACGCGTCCCGGAAATATTTGTGAAAATAATTCCAAATATCGTGATTGCGTAGATTGACCTTTCTTATTGCATTTTAAAGCAAATCGTCCAACAGAAAAATTAAACTGAACACAATTCTGAGAACATTGAAAAAAGAACCTTCTATCATAAATAGGTGCCGAATCCATGATCCTTCAAAGTAACCGGATTTTTTCTGAAAAGTGGTTGAAACTTAAATTCTGCGGTTTGCATCCGTACTTTGGAATTCGTGATTTGGAAATAATTTGACTCGACTCAGAACCGACATCTGGATGTGAGCCATGAGTCGAATTTTCGACACCGACGCAGCTGAGAATTGAGTCGCAAGATTTGACTCCTGACTCATGGGGTGAGTCATTAGTCGAATTTCCGACACCGACTCAGCTGAGAATTGAGTCAAAAGATTCGACCTCATATTCGACTCCTGACTAACGGGGTGAGTCATTAGTCGAATTTCCGACACCTACATAGCTGAGAATTGAGTCAAAAGATTCGACCTCATATTCGACTCATGACTCACGCTGTGAACCATGAGTCGAAGTTTACGAACCGACTCAAATTTACATTGAGTGGAAATTGTCCAAACCGACTCAGCAGATTTTACTGAGTCGAATTTCATTGAATCTACACATAAGGCAAATAATGAATAAATCGGTTTTTGGGGTCGACAAATTGATATAACCTCAAATTGAAAAATCCTACATAAAATCAGAAAAAATATAACGGCAATCAATTTCAATGCATTTTAACCAATATTATTTTTCTAACAATAGTTATTTGACATTTAGTGTTGTTTTCTAAACTCTTTATAAAATTATTAAAATTTCTGTTGTTGTAGATATGTAGATCATCCAACTACTCTATTCAATAAATAAAAATTTCATTCAGTCGTAATAAACAATGGCTCATTTTGTTCTGTGAAACTTTCTCCATTATACTCGAAGAATTTTAATCAGAATAATTTGTTTTGAATTTGTTAAATAAACAAATGATTTTTAACAGACTGCAACAAGTACTACTGTAGAGAATATATCAAAGAACAAAATGAGTAATTGATTACTGAGATTGGACACACATTAAGATATGTAATAAAGAGGAATAAGAAAACATTGAATGTCAAATAACTATTGTTAGAAAAATAATTCTTATTAAAACCAATTTTTTATTTATTATATACATTGCTGCCTATTTTAAACTGTATTGAAGTTAATTGCCGTTTTGTTTTTTCTGCTTTTATAAAGGGTTTTTGAATTTGAGGTTATGTCAATGTGTCGATCCCAAAAACCAATTCATTATTTGCTTTATGCATCGACTCGATAAAATTCGAATCAATCTAATCTACTATGTGGATTTCGAAAATTTCGACTTCATCTAAGCTTAAGTCGGTTCGTAAAATTCAACTCAATTCTCAGCTGAGTCGGTATCGAAAGTTCGACTCATGACTCACCAAGTGAGTCATGAGTCAAATCTTTTGACTCAATTCTTAGCTTAGTCGGATCAGAAATTTCGACTCAATTTTCAGCTGCATCGGTGTCAAAAATTAGACTCATGACTCACCAAGTGAGTCATGAGTCGAATCTTTTGACTCACTTCTTAGCTTAGTCGCTTCAGAAATTTCGACTCAATTCTCAGCTACATCGGTGTGAAAAATTAGTTCGGAAATTTCGACTTAATTCTCAGCCAAGTCGAATCGGATTATAGTCCGTTCAGTTCGAATCACGCACATCACTGTTTGGAACCTATTACTTTTATAAAATAATATTCTGAATATTAATCAAAGTAGACGTTATTTCCAGTTATTCTAGAAAAAAAGCAATGATCTAGTCCCGATGTGTCATAAGTTATGAACTCTTAAAGTTGACAATTTTCTACGTATTTGTTAGGGCCAATTACTCGTGTTCAGTTATTTTTTTTAAATAGCTCGTTTCTGGATATAGCAACGTTAATGACTCTATAGTCCAGGCATTACGTCGAAATAATGAGTGAAATTCCCGAAAAGACCCCACCAAGAATGTTTTTAATGAGAAAGTTTCGTTAAGGCGTCCCTTTAAACATGCCAGAAATGCTAGAACAGATCAATTGCCAAACCGGGTCTTTTTTTCGAAAATAGTTCCAAAAGTTAGTTTTGCGTGAACGGATAATTTCCATTGCATTTTAGAGCAAAATGTCCAACAGAAAAAAGAAACAGGACAAAATTATGAGAAAATTTTGTGAGAAGAATAATCCGCTATCTTGTATATGTTTCGAGTTATGATAGATTGAAAAATCCCCACTTTTTTGGATTTTCAGCGAAAACTCACTAAGTTTCAAAAAAAAAATGTCGAACAAAAAACAATACCCTGCCTATAATAAATCATAAGTTATGACCCCTCAAATTTGGCCATTTTTGCCTTTTTTACGGGCAAAAAAGTTGAGTTCAGATTTTTCAAAATAAATCGAGTCAGGTTTACTTTACATTGATGACGTCACAGGGTGAAATAGAGTCTATAAAATTCTGCGTGCTTTTAAAAAAGAAAAAGTCTTCAAAACCTATTACTTTGGGAATTGCAAGGTTTCAAAAATTGCATTTTTTTTTTTGCATTTTTGACAAAAAACGAAAGAGTTGTGTTTTTTTGAAATAACTCGTTTCCTGTGGATCCCACGACAAAGTTACCACAGAATAAATAAAAGTGGAGTCAATTTGGCGTAATTTAAAGAAAAAGAATGTGTCTTAGCCCTGACAGGTCACGAAATATGACCTTTGAAAGTACACTCTTCCTGCATTAAGGCACCTGAGCATACCGTAAAGTAGAACTACGGCCATATTTGGAAGCTTTTGTCCAAAATAAGTGTATACATATCCTTTGCCATGTGTTGAACGTCTTTTGTCATTGATAAGTAAATAATTGTTTATAACAAAAGCTTGCTATCACCACTTGTGATTACTTTTTGGCCCGTTTATAGTACTTTCATGGCAAGAAAGTGATTTTAATTGATTGAAAATGTGTGATATGTTTTTTTATCTATAAACCAATCTTTATTTGTTAATAAGTGTTTATGATAAAATCTTGCTATAGCCACTATTGAGTACTTTTTGAGTACTTTTCTAACAAAAAAGTAATTATATTTGATTAAAAATGCGATATATTTTTGTTATCATTAAACAAATAGTTTTTTAATAATTTGTTGTAGAAATATCTTCTAATGAACTTGTTTATCCATATAAAATTAATATCACATTTTTAATGAAATATAATTACTTTTTTCTTAGAAAAGTACTTAAAAAGTACTCAATAGTGGCTATGGCAAGATTTTGTTAAAAAACAGTTATTAATAAAAAATATTTGTTTATTGATAAAAAAACATATCACATATTTTCAATCAACTAGAATCACTTTAATAGGCCGTAGTTCTACTTTACGGTATGCTCAGGTGCCTCTATGCAGGAAGAGTGTATTTTCAAAGGTCATATTTCGTGACCTATTAGGGCTAAGACACTTTCTTTTCTTTTTTTAATTACATTAAATTGACTCCACTTTCATTTATTCTGTAGCAACTTTGTCATAGGAACCACAGGAAACGAGGTATTTCACAAAAACACAACTTTTTCGTTTTTTGTCAAAAATGCAAAAAAATGAATTTTTTGAAACCTTGCAATTCCCAAAATAATAAGTTTTAAAGACTTTTTCCTTATTAGATGTACGCAGAATTTTATAGACTCTATTTCATCCTCTAGCGTCATCAATGTAAACTAAACCTGACTCGATTTATTTTGAAAAAACTTAACTACACTTTTTTGCCCGTAAAAAAAGGCAAAAATGGCCAAATTTGAGGGGTCATAATTTATTACCTATTATAGGTAGGACATTGTAAAGGTACACAGTGTTTTTTGAAACTTAGTGATTTTTTGCTCAAAATCCATAAAAATTGGGATTTTTCAATCTATCATAACTCGAAACCTATAGAAGATAGCGGATTATTCTTTTCCCAAAATTTTCTCATAATTTTGTCCTCTTTCTTTTTTCTGTTGGATATTTTGCTCTAAAATGCAATGGGAATTATCCGTTCACGCAAAACTAACTTTTGGAACTGTTTAGGAAAAAAAAAACCCGGTTTGGCAATTGATCTGTTCTAAGATTTTTGATATGTTAAATGGGGCCCCTTAATGAAACTTTCTCGTTAAAAACATTGTTCGTGGGATTTTTCCGGGAAAGAAACTACCAGATGACTGGACTACTAGAAAAAAAGTTGTAGAGCAGGAAATTTTGTGTAAATCCAAAAAAGATTATTCGTCTAGTTTCCTTAGGTCACGAGATATGACCATGTGAAACTAACCTTCAGAATATCTTTTGTTGACAGAGAATGAAGGAAAAATGATAAATTAACTGATTTTACATTGTTTATTCATTATTTATAAAAAACGTTATAGAAGGAATTATTTTTACAATAGACATATAGCGATTTTTAAGTCCTTCATTTCTATGTTTTTTTTTTCAGTACAGTAAGCGCAGCACACATAGAATAGTTTTTAAGAAATATTTTCAGAATATCGCTCGTTCTTAATTAACTTGAGTTATTTTTATGAATTCTATTATTATTGAAAAAAAAAGGTTAACCACTTTTTGTCATTTCTTGCGGTAAAATAGTATTTAATTGATTTATTGATTGTTATTGATAAAGTTTCAACAATTTCAAAATTATTCATTTATAGTTTTTTCTTCATTCTCTTCCAAAAACACATCTTTTGGCGATAGGTTTCATTGAATGGACACCAAATTGATAGTGTTAGAAGTATTATTCAAACAATTGTTAAAAAATTGATTATTTTAAAGCAAAATAAAAAATGTCTGTTTTTGAAAATTTATAGATGGACATAATATTTGCTTAAGGTCCTAACAAAAATTATGTATCTGGTAAAAAAGTTTTCTATGATGTGAAGCATTTTCTTATTGTCGGTTCTTACCAGTTTTTACGAATGGTCGAATTTAACCAATCGTGGCTTATGCTTTCGGGAAAAAACATTTGCTACAACTCTTCTGTCACCAATTTTAAAAATAAATAAATAATCTTCATAGTTATTTCTTCAAAAATGTTTTCTTTTTGACAAATTGATTCAACAATTTCAGCCATAACAAATTTACTTTCAAAATTGGAAACAGCAGAATTGTGGAGAATGTTTTCCCTGAAAAAATAAGCCATTACTTAATGAAATACAACATTTTCTCAAAAATTGGTAAGGAACGATAGCAAGAATAAATTCAGTTGCAAAAAATATTGTTAAGATGAATGTTCTTATTTAGTTTTAAAATTTTGTCATTAAAAATAATTTTTTATTTTATTTGAGATGGCAGTAATATTGATTTGATTCTTAAATTATTAAATTTAAAATATTCTTAGCAAGAATGAATTCAATTGCAAAAAATATTGTTAAAGTAAATGTTCTTATTTAGTTTCAAAATTTTGTCATTAAAAATAATTTTTGATTCTATTTGAAATGACAGTAATATTGATTTGATTCTTAAAATCACAGAGAAAATATTTGTTTCAGAGACATGATTTTTCGCACAGCTACCTTAAATACGATCACAAGTACATTTTTAAGTACAAATTTTTTCGAATGGAAAGAATTAAAGTTCCGTGATCATAACTCGTGACCTATAGGAGCTGAACGATTAATTTTTTGTAATTTACAAAAAAATTTCTGCTCTAGATCTACTTTTGTAGACATCGCAACGTTGTTCCCTGACAAATGGGTAAAAAAATTGACAGGTTCCAAAGTACAGATGCAAGTTTCAGAATTTCATTGTTAAGAAAATTTTTACAAAAAATCCGGTTACTTTAAAGTATCATAACTCGAAACCTATTAAAGATAGAGGGTTCTATTTTTTTCTCAGAATTTTGTCTAGTTTAATTTGGCTGAAAGAGATTATGCTTTAAAATGCAATGGGAATATTTAATCTACGCAACACTATTTTTGAAACTTTTCTGAAAAATATTTCCGGGACACGAAGTAGTCATTTCTAGCAAATATGTAATTTGCATCAGTACCACTAAATACACCATTTTAACAAAAAATTACATTTCAACTCTTATGCAACCTTTAATAATTATTGGAGGTAAAACTTAAAATTATGCACATAATAACTCGTGTATCAACATGGAAGTGTAATTTTTTTTCATCGAAAAATATTTGTTCTAACATGAAAAAATGGAGAATAACGTCCTGAAAATTAGATTTGATTGCTTTTTTCAGGGTATAGATTGAGTAATTATTTATTTTTAGGTAGGATGCTACCACATAATGCATTTCGGAAAGACGGAAGGGTCAGTGGCGGATATTAATGAAGGGATTGTGGCGTAAACAACTATAGGTCTTCCCTTCACTTAACTAAAGTCTGGGTGTTTGGAAACCTTGAAACTTTGAGAATATATGAGCATCATATATCAAATGAGTGGAGGCACGTAAACTAAAATCCCTCTATTTAGAAACAATCTCAGCTTGGCTCGGAAATGCTGTTCTCATGACAAATTTGTCAAAGGTTGTTTCTGAATTCGCAGCAGCTCTTCATACACGTCAGGCTAAAACGATTATTCTAAACAGTGCTCTAATTTATGCACGGCATCTGCATAACTGGAAACCTGAAATTCAAGTCGAAATTCTCCAAGTGACGATATAAGACATTCTTCATTACAAGAGAATTTAAAACATTTAAGATGGCGTAAATACATCAGATCTTAAATTTATTGCTTGACGCAACTAGAAAATGTCTCCCGTTAAATTTGAACAATTTAGTATTTTAAATTTTATATCCGACAACTTGTTAATTTGCGAAAAATTTCGTATTTTGAGTCATCATGTATGAAATATTGATTGACTTAAGGAGCCCGGTGGACTTATAATGTACTTTGGACACTTTGTATTTCAAATTTTCAACAAAATCGCTTCTAAATTCTAATAGTTAATACTCATGTCACAGAATCGCAGAAACTTATCAGCTTGTCATAAAGGTCCAATTTTTTTCTTGAATGGTGCAAAATGGTGCAGTTGATGCAAAAAAAGATAAAAAAAATGCATAGGCCGTATGCAGGAAAATAGTAAGGATAAACATTTTAAAACAACTTTGATGGAAAATGCATAATTGAATATTTTATATATTTTCCAAAAATATGTTTATCAACAGAAAAAATATTTTCATTTTTCCAACTTTAACATCATATACTATGTAAGGAAAAATGATATATTTATTGGTGGAATTCCAAAGAAATTTACTCATAAAATGAGCTCAAGAATAGAGCAGTATAAAAATGTTAAATTTAATCGAAACGTTTTAGTCCAGTAAAAAAAAAATTGCGGGTTGGCACCCGAAAAAAAGAAAAAGAATTTGAAGTCAGTTAATATTTTCTGATCGGTCTTTGGATTTGAAAATTAAAAACAAAATGTTCTTTTGATTGCAAAATTATGGCGATTTTTTTGTACATTTAATTTTCACTATCGAACAATAATACAAAATAAGGTTTGAAATAAAAAAATTTGCTCAAGATGGAATTTTTCGAAAATGTGCAAAAAACATGTTGTTTTTGACTGAGTCATATGAAAACGTTTTGGCAAACTTTGAATATGTCGAACCTGAACTTTTTTAGCTTGAACAAAAGAAACCTGTTATCTTTTTGCTTCTTCGAAAAAAATTTGTTTCGTGATATAGAATTTTTTGAATTTTTGTCGCGATTTTGGAACGTTTGAAACACTATAAAAAAAAGTTTTCCCATGAAAGCAAAATTATAACATGTTTGGTTCAAGTTGAAAAAATTTCAGGTTCAACATATTGAACTTTTCCGAAAAAATTGTGCATTTCATTCAATCAAAAAAAATTTTTTTTCCACACATTCCAAAAATTCTAAATTGAACAACAAATTTCTTTTTAATTTATCATTTTTATTGCTGTTCACTAGAAAAAAATGTACATTTAAAAAATTTGCCATCATTTTTCAACCAATAAGATTTTTTTTAATGTTCAATGCCAAAAAAAAACAGAAGATATCAAACAATTTCAAAAAATTTTTTTACATTCTTTCGGATGCCAATCCACTGCTTTTTTTGTGGCCGAAACGATTCTATTAATTTTATTATTTTTACGCTGCGTTTCTCAAGAATATTAAATATTATTCATGCTCATAGAAGTTATTTAACTGACAAAATGACTTCATCATACTGTGTTGATTTTATACAGAATTTAGATAGATTTCACCCTGTTTACCAGAACGAACGCTATTTCGCACATAATTAAAATTAGGAGAACTTATAGAATAATAGGAATGTAGGCGTAGATAAATTTGAAAAAATGGCGACTTGACTTTTTAGTAAGCTGAACATTAGGTTGGGTCGAAAAAAATTGAAAATCAAAAACAGCCTAACACTGTGAAATTTTTCGTTTTGGGTTGCGTGTACAATTTGAAATAGATCGATCAATATCCTGAGGTTTGGCGGGCACAAATGAATTTAAAAAATTCGTAATTCTCAGGGTTTTGCAAAAATTGCTAATATTAATTTTTTTTGTAATAATGGTCTGGCTATTTTAATTGCTAATATATTATCATTTTTGTTTAGTCAATTTTTAGTGCGAGAAAGTTTCTGCTGGCTCAAAAAATTGTTAAGATAGTTTGTAAATATTTTAAACATTATTTTTTTTATGGTTTATAAATATCAGATTTTATCCTGAAAAACTGAAAATATTGAAATCTTTCAAGATTTTTGAAGATTATGAATATTATGTGGATGACCAAAAAATAATAATATCAGCCATTTTTTCAAAACAGAGAATTGCGTATTTTTTAAGCTGATTTTAGCCCCTCGGAACCACAGGTTATTGATCGATCTGTTTCAAATTTTCCACAATAGTTAGAAGGGACCCAAAATGAAACTTTTCAGTGCGAGGCTGATTTTGATTTCCAATGTTTTTTTTAATGTATTCTATTGGACATGGAGTTCCCCGAAAGTGTTTGCGATTTTTCCAGTGAAATTATCAGTCCAGTGTGGTCAACTCACTTGCGACTAAGCATATTGGCTCAGGAGTCATTCGAAATTCAATATTCCAAGCGTCTTGGCCGGTATAAGGTAGGGAGATATTCACTTATCTCAGTTCATCGTGACGTTGGTTCTTGCAGGTGATGTACGACCTACACGTCCCACGTTGCGTACGAAGGATTAAACGTATGTACCCACGACATAGCAACGAGCGCAATGTTAACTGGAGCCATGCCTCCGACTCTCCAAAAGCACGTCTCAATATTTGGGAGGGTATAATCGGCTTATAGTCTTCCGCCGTATGTGTTGGGTCCCTTTACCTCATGCTCATACCCGCACATTCTGTCTTGTGAGAGTGACACGAACGGATGGATGGTTTGGGTCCGGATATCTTGAGCCTCTGGCCCAAGGGCCCGGCGTGATATCAGCTCGGCAAGGAACACAGGATTTCAATTACTGCAGCTACCATTTCATCAAGTCGCGGATGAACGTTCCAAGCTCGTTCGCTTCGAAGATGTGCTGGTGGGTATCTTACCCGATCTTACCGGTCTTAGCTTGATGGGATTTTGGCGGAAAGTCAAGACCACGAGGACTTAAGGCCATTTCCATATCGGAAATGTCGTACTCAGCGCGAGCTTCGTTTCCAAGGATCTTGTTACCAGAACATAAAACCAGAATGGTGGTCGTGAGTTAAGTGGTCGCGGTTCTAAGAAAGCTTCTTGCACGGAATTTAGCCGATACAAATTGCCAGTAAATCAAGAAATAAGAAGGATACGAGAATAACGGACTATATCGGTTGGGCGGGGAAAGGATAGGCACGTGAGACGATCGGCAACATTTGTCGGTATACGTATGGCCTTACGGTGGGAATTTCTTGGTTGCTATGGCATGCTGAGATGATACCCGCTATACTTTAATGCAAAAATCTAATCTCTTTTTGCCAAGCCACTGATCTCATCAGGGGCTTATTTCACGATTAACCAACTAGACGTGAAAGCTACTGGTGACTCACCAGTAGTGCACAATCTAATATTGTTCTATCCTCTTCAAGTGCCTAATGCAGTAGAACCCCCTCTATTCAAACTCCTTCTATCCGATCTTAGGGTAACAATGAATCTTCTCATCACGACTTTTTTTATTCTCATTTACTCTTCGAATCCTTTTAGACGTAGTGGCTATCACAATGATTTCTTGGTATAAGAGCGTGTAACAGGATTCTTTGTACAAGAAAATAGTTTTCTCTAAAAAGTTACTGGTTTCACGGAAATCCCACACTTGGAGAAAATCTCACGTTTTAGTGTGAGATTACCTATCATAAAAGACGTATCAGAAATTGAATAAAGTATGGGGTGACTGAGAATAAAGTACAATCAAGTCGAGTAAGAGATGAAGCCGAATAGTATGACAAATAAGTTTCGTTTGAAAAATTGAATTGTCTGTGTCTAAAGGAACATAGGCATTTGTCTATCTTATGGTGTTGACCTGAGTGGAAATAGAGATTTAGTAAAGCCAGAGTTCCGCATTGACCTAATGTTCACAAGATAAAAGTCAACATGGAAAACAGCGTGGGTACGAAATTTACTAAGGCCAGGATGGGGCTCTGGTGTTTCGGGCTTGGCGCTTAAACATTGCGGTGTTACATAATCCCTGGGGATCAACTGTGATCAAGGGAATTAACTCTGAGAGACGGATCGGCACTCTGCCTGCTCTGTACCAAATTCTCTTCCAAAAGTACTTAAAGCCTTTATTATTACAATAATGTAATCAACATTAAATTTTGTAGCGAAAACAATGAGTAGCCTTTACTATTTTAAATTATTCGATCATAGGAAAGACTAAAATTGTGTTTAGAAATGATGGAATGTACTCAGAGTAACTTTGATTTGCATTATTAGGTGACAAAAGATGTCGGGATTCAAAGGTAATATCAGAGCCTTGTCCACTGGTAAGAGGGCTTCATGGCGTGGTTCTCGTGTAAAAGGTAGATGAGTTTCACGGTAGTATAGACCAGTGGGGCAGGTTTCTGTCCGTCTCACTCACTTCGGATCTCGGGAAAGGATAGTAGCAGTACAAGGTGTTACTAAAGTCCGCTTCCATAGGACATGATCGTTTTACACGTTGTGTGTTCATTCAACATCATCTTCAAATGCGCTTAACCTTTACCAAAGGTTGTTTATGAAAGAGAGATAGACATGAACAGCAATCCAATACCAATTTTGTTTTTGAACCCAGATACCAATTTCATAGAAGACGTAAGGTTAAATTTGGATATTGAATAAAAAAATGTACGAATGTTTCAATAGATGAATGTCTCAACAGAGGAACTTACGTAGGGGAGACCACTGTAGACTAGATAATGATCCTAACAGTGGATAATCATTAATAAAATGTACTCATGGATGTTAAATAATTAATTTAATGTAATTAATAATTAAGACACGATGCGTGTTAATATATTAAAATTATAACTGATTACTTTACTTATATTTGTGCTTGTCATTCAGGATTATCTACTGCAGGATCACTATCTACTGTGGGTTGGTCTCCCTTATACGAAAATAAAACTTTAATAACGATTGAATGTACGTATATTATTAACAGTAAATTAATATATAAGCCATATAGAGTTGTAAATCTGCAAAAACAAGTACGAGTAGCTTTAGGTGATTATGTGGAATGTCAATTGTCTAGATACCAGAAATCAGATGTATTTTTAACAGTAAATTGAGATCTGAGCCATATAGATTATAGAGTTATTCCCTGCAAAATTAAGTAGGTTTAGATAATTATGTGGAAGGTCACCTGTCTAGATGCCAGAAATCGAAATAATCAAGGAAATTTAGGACTCAGCCGAGAAAAGGAAATTAACAAACATGAATGTAATGAGATTAACGGAGCTCGATATATAGAATACATGAATGGTATAATAATAATGATATTAGAAAATAATTGAAATAAAAGGTCTCTCCTGTCTTCCATATTAGTTTGATCTGATTATATTCATGTTTTTGTAGATTTGATTCATGTTAGTGATAATCAGGCCAGTTACAAGCTGGCACATTAAAAAAGATTTCGCTTCAAGAAGCAAGAAGAACTGAGAGGTCGAGAAGCGGTGATTCGCGAGAAAGACGGCATATCTCTTGTCAGTAATGTTAGATTCCAGTACGATGAATCCTCACACACAGTATATTATGATTGCTGTGTCGATATGTGCCCTGGCATGCGTATATGGATACGAAGTGGCAGCATGCTCGAAATAACATATTCAGAGATGTCAGGTGTTTAAAGATTTCTGAGGTGAATATAATACAACTTGTAACCCCTATATCGGGTAATTCTTCTGCTTTTACCCACGCTGAAAGTGCAATTTTCAATGTTCACCTTGATAACCGTTTGACAGCTCTTTAAAGTAGCCATGACCGTCTTTATAATGTGAACAGATGAATTTATCCGATTTCATCAATTCACTGTGGCAAGAAAACCTGAACCGGATCAGGGATACAAATTCGGATCGCTATTGTCATTACCGTAAATAGATATAATTATAAACTGAATTTTGTGAAATGTTTAGTTAAACTTACATGAGACATTCACAAAATTTTCACAAAAGTATGAAGTTTCAATAAATTAAAAGGGGTTTTAGGAACTCACGCTAGTTACAAAATGTGGAAGTTGTAAGAAATAGTGCTTTTCATATTGACCTCAAACTGCGCACAGTATTTATATTCCTGTAAAAATCATATTTACTCCTCCTTTCTTTACACAACTATACAAACATTTTTCTCAAAGTTCTATAATCACTAGTGCTCCTAATATAGAGAACATTTTGTGTAAATGTTGCAATTTGTGATAAAAATTCGTACCAAATAAGTTGTTACGTATTCAAATTTTCAATTTCTAAATAAAATGAATATAAAGAATAGTTTTTTTTTAATATTTACAATAAAAAGAATGCATCACTAAAGTTTAAAAACAAAAAACCTTTTAATTAATTTAAAACAATTTTCAATTATTCTCAGACAGGAAAATTAAAATATAATCGTTTTTCCCCTTTTTATCTTAAAATGAAGGACAGACCGCCCTGCAGCCACTGTCAGAGAAGAGATGCATTCGCGAAACCACGAGACGTGATCTTGTATGCAAGAATTCGCTTCTCCGACAGTTGTAAATAGTTATCCAGAATGACAGTTGAATTTTGGGGTTCCATAAGTTCGTTACTCTGTTTCTTCCTTTTTGGAGGCTGCAAGTCGAACGGCTTCTGAGTTCTGACGGCTCACAAACTCCTGTACCGAAAACGGGACAGGGCCGAAGGGACAGGCGATTCGAAGAAGCTGGAAGACCGCGGGATGCCCTGGAAGGAGGAATATACAAATGTGGATTTGGAGGATCGTATCTTGGAGTCCGCCAAGTTTATCTTTGTCTTCTTTTATCTCTTCTCTTCCCTTTTCCCTTCGATAGAGAATCCTTCGGTTTCTTATTATTCCTCTCCGCCCGCCATTGTGTTTTGGACAAAGCCGAACCAACGTATATATGTAACAGCTACTGGTCTTATCCAGCCGACGTTGGGCAATATCAGAATGAAGGAGACTTATATCTTTCTTCTAATTTCTTGAGAATGAGGAGCTCTATGCAAAATTAATTTTGAGGCAGGAAATTCATCTCGAGCTGAATTCAAACACAAAATTGATATTCATTGGCGAGTGAATCTCTTACAAGTAACCTGGGAAAATCAGGAAATTTTTCTTTCGCACTAGAGTACTGATTTTGTAAAATTTCTTATATATAGTTTTGTATCCTCCACAAAAGATACTCTAGGATGGAAGTAACTTATACCTGACATAAGAGCATGAATGGTAACCCGTTTTTTACGCTCATGAATCGAGATTAATCCATTTGGATTGTGATTCTCGACGATGTTTTGAGTTTAAATTTTTGCGCCCGGGTGAGCCAAAAAGCACGTCCGGTCTAATTTAGCGCACAGGTTAATGCCGGCTTAGACCCGTGTATCGCATTGAGCGCGTGGACGATTCTGGTGCTAACACAGAAGAACTCGCAAACATCTGCTTCCACGGGTGACTGGGCCCCAAGGAATACCTTGCTCACGTATTCCTGTTGTCTGTCCGAGAGCTTGTTACTTTGAAGATACATTGCTGTTCACTGCACCAAGCTTATTAACGGTTTCCTCGCATATTGTGTGAAATGCCAGCGGATTTAAGGTCAAAGATACCCTAACGTCGGATAGATATCGAGAAAAATACTAAAAATTGTCCAATTTGTAATCCTACATTAAAATCAAGCTTATCAGCGATTACGCAATAAAGAGAAACGTACTTATTAACCGCAAGTAATACGAATCTTCGATTCCTCTATATGTATATAGGAATAAAGATAAATATCATCGATTGAATACCTGAATGTACATACATATATTGAAAGCTCATTACTTCCTGAATTTTGTTAAGGCACATTAGTATCTCCACTCGATAGAGTACATTTGTACTCATTAGCGATTCTAGTTGCAGATAATCACCTTCTTTATCTTGATATTGCAAAGACAGATCAAATTCCAATGACACTATCGATACACTAAAGATAAACTTTCATTAGTAGAGAATCGTACGAGTGTGGGAAATATTCCATGTAATCTTAGACATCTCCCTTTCTCAAGGAAACGAAAGTTCTTTCTTTCAGATTAGAACAATCTCTACCAGCATAAACATTATAAATTGTCATATCGTATTACAACAATTTGTATCGGTCGCAATAGACTAAATTATTCAACTTACTTTACAAGATTTGAAATCTACATACTAGAATAATTTATAAAAATCTATTAATCTAACGATAACTGTTAATCTTATATCTGCATCACATATTCAGATACCCATTTGTACTGCTTCAAATGGCACTCCTCCCTTAAGGACATTTCCAATATCCACACGTTCAACATTTGCTCTGCACAGATCAAACAGTCCAGCAATGCAAATAGGATCTGCAAACGTAATCATGTAGCTATTTCACTCTGATTAGACACCTTGCTTCCGTAAAAATAATTCTGTACCATAGGAGTGTTTATCATATAATCACAAGCTCACTGAAGCTAGTGAGTGTACTTTTATAGCAGAGCCTTTAATGGTGCTATGTAATGCATCGGATATTTGACGAAAACGACCCATAATCTTCGATATTGTAAACTTCCACATCCTATAAATCAGTCTATTATTTCTACACGAGTCATCGTCTCAATGCGTTCTCCGCGAAAGGGAATTTCCGGTCCCTCCGAATGGATCTCAGGTAAATTGAAAATCTACGCACTGAACGGAAATCCTGACCACGGAACCAGACGCAGAGAGCGTTGAATAAGAAACGAGCGATCAATCTCAGATAACCTATTCCTCGACACTGAATTTACTCCCGCCGTCTTTCTTCTTTGCTCTTTCATTCGATCTGAGAATTTACGCCAGAGCGAACATAGTCCCACGGAAATTTATGCGAATGAACGAACGAACCCTAACTTTACTGCACGGAGCAGTCGACTATCAAACGCGTCGATACATGCGATTTCACGCAGAATTTCAAATTATAACATCTGTTAAATCACTTCCAAATTAAACTGTTATCTTGATCTGAAAAAGTTCTGGATTCAACACACTTATTTTTTTTATTAGTCCCTGAAATTCTTAAGTAGTAGAACAAGAAAGTTTTCAGATTCTGCGTTATTTATTACGATCGTAAAGTGCACACGGTCGACGTACTCGTGACGAAAAAAGTTGGATCGCGCGACGGCATTGATTCTTCTTTTTTTCATTGTTTTTTCTCGCGGGCCTCTTTACCGCCACGTGGCACGCCGAAGTCATGTTTGGTAAATTGCTTCCGATCGCCGGTAGGGTTTGGCACGCTTACAGCGTGCCGTGAATTTACGACAGCGTTCTCGCCGCGCTTTTGCGTTCTGCCCGTGCAAGAACTATGAAGACTCCGATGATTATGTTTCCCTACGTGTCGTCTCTACGTGAGCGATGCGGAACATCGATCCACAATGCCTTAAGCAATTCTCGGTTGAAGTTTATACCCAAAAAATGATTTAAAACATATTCTAGAAAAAAATTAAAAATTAAATTGCAATTTTAGTGGGTTGTATAACCCTATTGGAGGGGCAAAGAGGAAGTCACCATTGATCTTCGACCCTTAAACTATGATCCCTAATCTCTCGCCTTTGACCCGTGACCTTTGAACTCGAATTATTTAATAATAATATTCTTTAATACTCTGCTCTTCAATAACTTTTCCCAATATAATAAACTTCGATTGATTGTGTTATAATAATAAATATATTTCGAATGCTCAATGCAATATTGTATCAAGTTAGGGTAAGTCCGTATAAAGAATCAGGTTACGGTTACTCCGTATAAAGAATCAGGTTTGGGTTGCTCCGTATATGAAATCAAGTCCATTTTGATCGATGTTAACTTTATGTACTCAAATAAATAAGCAGGCCGTTCTACAGCATTATTAACAAAATATGATGGAATTCTATGCAATCATTTAGGAGAAATAAAGGAAAATAGAATTAATCACTTTCATCGATTTCCGTGTTATACTGCATTATTTCCTCGTTTTCGAAATATGTCGACAGTATTGGCATAATAACTGTACGAAATTAACCGACATTCATGTTTGTTATGAATGAAGTATTTTTTTAGGTTAATTTTCAAACAAACGATCCTCTCTGTGGTTAGTTTGTTTATTTTATTAATAACCACATTGACCTGAATACTAAGTAACTAATACTATACTTATATATATTTATATATATAAATATAAAATATATACTAATGTATAATATACTAATACTATGCTAAGCAGTACTAAGCAAGTATTTACTTGAATAATGTCGTGAGTAAAAGACAATTTGAAGTTTAAAACTTAAACCAACTTTTAAACCCAATTCCAAAATTTTAGAGTGTAAGTTTGAATTTTTCCAAATGTTTAAAACTTAAACTGGCTCTCTTAAAAAGTAGCCAAAAAGCACGTGAACACTTTCAACTTCAAATTTTTAAGTGTAAATTTTTTTATTTAATTTGTAAAACAATTAATCATATATGATGGAGAGCAATATTTTTTGAATAACAAAAGAAAAGAAACCACTCTCAGATTGCATGTACATGCGAGGAATACATTCTCAAAGAAGTCTTCGGAACATTTGAGAATAATTTGGAGTATTTGAAATACCTCTGAATACAAAGCATACTTGACATATATGGGAATATGATAAAATGTGTAAGAATATGAGAGAATATGTGGAAACATTTTGGAATATTTAAAAATATTAGGAAGCACTTCAAAATACTTGGGAATATTTTAGAGCATATTTCAATGCATATCACGGAATACTTCTAAGAAATTTGTCTGCGGCTTTGGTTGGAAGAGGAAGTGCAAAAAGAACGCAAAAATAAACATTTTGTGTATTTTTTTCAATCCTCCATTTCCAAATAAAGATCATTACATGAAACATGTGACTTTTTTATATTTGATATCAAAAAAATACTCAGATTCAATATATACATTATGGCTATTATTTATTGATTTACAATTATTCTCAAATACCTCTGTTATTGAAATAATTATTATAGCAGCACAAAGGAAATTGTCCAAATTAGGCTGAAATTATTTTTAAAAACTTGTTTCATGTGTTTTTGGGACCTAATAAAAGTTTTAATATCAGGTGCCAAATAATTTGTGAAAATTTGAAATTTTGTTTGACAAAAGTTGGGAAAATCTTTCCTTTGAAAATCCGCCGGTACTTTCAAAATAATAAAAATAATAACCTTTTTCTTCTTGATTCTTGTGAAGGGTTTCTCAAGTTGTTCTCCTTGAAGAGTTCTATTAAATATTCGAAAGGTATTTTTCAATATTGTAAACAATTCTTTAAATATTTTCAAAAATTTGAAGTGGTACGCCAAAATAGCTGTTTTCCTTTCTGACTACTAAAGTACGTGTAAGAAGTAATTTTCTTACGAATCTTAAGTGGGAAAATGTTAGTGGCATTTAGAAAATAACATGTTAGTTAACGTTTAAATTTTTACCCCGTATATCGCATATTTTTCGGGAAACACCCCGAATCAAAGAAAAAGAGTTAATTATTTTCATTATTTTAAAGGATAAATGAACAGAAAGATCAAATAATTAAATCTGATACTTGAAAATTCTAAAAGTAAATGTTTTGAGATTTTCATCGGCACGTGTTGCTAGCCGCGGCCGAATTCCGTCGCGGAGCCATAAAATCGTGTTCTAATTGTCAGAAAACTCGAGATATGCCTTAAAATATATAAGAATATTTGGGAATACTTCAGAATACTTAGGAATATCTAGAATATCAGGAATATCTAGGATTACATAAAATTATTGATGGAATATTTGGAAATATTGCATGAGTGTTCGAGGAACATCGGAGTAGTCGACCTCTCGAAAAAAGGAGTATTGTACCTTCGCCTACAAGCCGTTTTGTGGAAGGCAGAATTAATTATTTATTAATATAAATACTAGTCAATGAAAATAACGTCGAATATGGAAGCAGCTGTTCCGCCAACCCAATATATTTCTGACAATGCATTTACTGAACCGATTTATTCAGCTTCAGAATTCTTGATGCTTTAAGAGTTAAAATAAAATAGACAGGAATTGTGAAAAAATTAATTGGTAAATTACATCGGTATATTAAATTAGTAAATTAATAGGTAATTAATCGGTAAATTAATCTGTAGATCAATCGGTACTCTTAAAGCATCAGGAATTCTGATGCTTCAAGACTTATTATTAGAATAAAATAGATAGGAACTTAGAATAAATTAATCGGTTCATTAAATGCATTATCAGAACTATATTGGGTACATCCTGGTGGCGGTACATCCTGATTCAGGATGTACTATTAGTAAAAGAATAATTTGTGTTTCCTTTTCAAGTACGTACCTCCTGCGTGCTGCCCTTTTTCAAACTCGCCTATAACGCATGACAAAAAGAGCCTGCTCTCGAGAGAACCAACCTGAAGAGTCACTGCGATCATTATTCATTTTTAAAGGTGGAGGGGATATCGATGTGCGCGGATACGGAGCTGAATAGACATACCGAAGCACCTCTCAGCCGGCTGAAGAACAAATTATATGCTATTCAAAGCAATACGCGGTAGTTCGTACACGCGCGGTTACAAATAGATAGATATCGTGAGTACCATAAATGACCGCACCTCCTTACGCACACTTAAGCAATCCGAAGACACTTAGCTTGGGAGAAAAATCTGCTATACGGCATCCTTTTCGCTTTCATGTTGACACGACTCTTGACGTATGTCCAGCTACCTTACGATACTTATGTCCAATGAACATTAAAGGATTATATTTTGATCCCACCTTCTACCGAAATATTTATTGTGATTCCTCGCATCGTTCTGACTACCGAGATCGGATTATGATCGTGTTATTTGTCACGAAGGGAATAGTTTTTAACCTGTCTCGACACTCGCTTTCAAATTCGTTTTACATTTAAGCTTCTTATTATGTATTAAAAAGTTGGGAAACAAGATAGGAAGTTCTATCTCATAATGATGCGAGTCTGTATTGATTTTTTTTTCTTTTATTCGAACGTATTCCATTTATATCCAAGGTGTCCTGTTTTATCCAGCAATGGATATGAAATTCTATCCTTTTTCTTTTGATCTATCACATATTCCAACGATTCTATTATGTTCAACATGATGAAACAGATGATTGTGGAAAGAAAAAATTTAATAAATCATCATCACTATCACTATTATGATTATCATTATTATTACTAGTTGAACAAGCATTTCATACCAATCGAACTTTTGACATCTGACAAGCATTATCACTCTTTTAAATAATTATTACAAACAGAGTCGCTCTTTCGAAATTTTTTATCAGATAAAGTTTTTATTTCGTCAAAAACATTTTTTTAATCTTTGTATCTTAATCTAACACGATAATAAATAAATATCTTATAATAGCTGTCACTTTTGTAAAAATTTTCAAGAAAAAAGTTGCCTATTCAGATATTTTTTATCATGTACAATTTTTTCAGGAAAATCAAGCAAACATAGTAAAAGAAGCGGAGTGGAGACTAGACTACAGCACATAATAAACCTACAGTAGATAATCATTATTTTAAAATACTATCTAAAATAATCCACTTGATTTAATTAATAATTAAAACACTGTATGTATTCAAATCAAGAGGAAAATGCTAATGAGCTACCTTCGTTTATAAAAATCTATTACAACAATAACAAGTGTTGTTAACTAAAAATCTACGAATATTGATTAACGTAACCGGCAAAAGTAAAATTTACGACTTAATTGTTATTTAAAAACTCAACCCTAGTTATCGTATAGGGCTCGGTCCTAATGAAACATTAATTTCATATAATATAAAAAAAGATATACTTCTTGCTCATTCTTCAACTTTTATAACTAATTTACGATTTTTTTAAATCGACCAAAACAGACCTCTTAAAAGTTTCATTAACTTTAGTTTTGAAAGAGCTTTTAAATCATTTAAGAAATTTCGACCCTCTTAAACCGAAAAGTATAATATCTATGAATTTTGATTCCCTTATTCTTCCTAAGAATTATTATACCCGCTAGAGGTGGTCGAAAAAAATGTTGTTTGGACTCCCAAAACTCCTGGGGCAAAAAACGTTGTGCATTGGTACCCTTATCATCCACCTAAAGTTATACCACCTAAACATTACTTTTATTATGACCACGTGTATTTGAAATCTTTCAGTTCACGAAAAATGTATTTTTTGAAAAAGATACGTTGATTTTTTTTAAACAATAATAATTGAAGGGGGACCGGCAGAACGATGTAAGACGTAAGTCCAAGGCCAATTTTTTTAAGGAGAGCAAAAAAACTTGATTAAATCCGAATTATTAAAAAAAATATATCAGTGAAACACCAGAAACATTTGAGAAGACAAATATGAGGCTCAAGAGTGGACAATTACAATTTTTTCAGTTTTCAAAACCTTTAAAAAAAATTATTTTGTCGTGAAATATTTAGAAAAATAATAGCGCAAAAATTAATAGATAATTTTTCAAGAAAATTTTGTCTTTATTATTGTTCATACAATTTGCGTACAAATACAAGATACGGAAAAACTAATAGCGCCATTCGATTTAATTTAAAAAAAAAACATAAAGTCGATGTGCTTCACCATTTTTTTAGCAAATCAATTGGTGACACAGTATAAATAAACTTGTCATTTTTGCCTCGGAATCAAATAACTCTATTCATTTTTCTGTATCTCAAATATTTGTACATATTATATAAATAAATATTGTTTAAGCAATTTGAAAATCACGGCTTTTCACCACAATATGCGGCGGAATTTTATGAAATTTTTAAGCCAATAAAACGTGTTTTGAAAAAAGTGGACACTACTACTACATGGTATCACATTGATATTCTGTGTCACCCTTCAATTCTAATTTTTTTATTTTATGCTTATGTTTGTTATGGAAGACCAGGGGTCATATAGACCTCAGGGGAACCCAAAGATATTTTTTCATTTTCATACAGCTTTAGAGGGGTGATGAGGGTACCAGTCCACAACTTTCTTTACCCCGGGCGTTTCCGATAAGGAAAAAAAATTCGAACACCTTTTATATACCTTTTAATGGTTAATGGTAGATTAAGATGTATATAGTCAGAATTAAATAGTTTTAGGATCAATAATAGACATAAATAGACTATCGAACCCTGAAGATATATTTCTTATCACACACAAATAATAAAGAATTATAAGTAAATTCTATTCAAGAAAAGTATCTTTAACAAATTAAAGTAAAGTAGTTCACTAGTTTTTGAGACAGTCTCTTCTTATAGTATTTAGTTCGCATATCATGATGCCAGGGCGTGTGGCCTTATTTTCGAAATTCGTGTTAGGTTATGCAGTGTCGGGTCGTAACTTTCACGGAGTGCGCAATGTCGCACTCTGCGAACCTGAACTGTAATTGCAGTCTCTCCGTCTTCCTCTACCCGCCCCAGATTTCTCTCTGGTGTAAGGGATCAATGAGATCTTGGCGAGTGTACGCGGAAAGAGCGATGCCGCACGTTTTGGTGGTAGAAATCACGTAGAAATCAAATTGGCTTTTAACGGGACGTGTAACTCTCCGCTAGCGTAACAGTGATAGTAGAGAGAGAGAAATTCTGTGTTCGCACAGAATGCCGCGGTATAATTTCAAGGTAGGAAAATGAGTAGCGCATGAGCCGAAATCCAGTAATAACAGAGCGGAACGTCGACCTAGCGAGGACAAGGACGACCTACGAATACCTTCAAGAATTGCTTCACAGACTCTAGAACTACAATTTGCAAGAGATAAAGCATAACATTTTGTTTTTTAATCTAAGACATTTAATATTACCTAATTTGCAAAACAATGTCATACTCACTTGTTAGCTTTCAGGGAAAGAAAGAAATTCTATCACTAGGGTTTAAAGTATTCAATTAACAACATTCTCTAACTGCTAGTAAAACCGTCTTGGAGGATCCTATAAATGGATTAGCAGTATGGTGACAAAAACTTAATTTAGTGTCAGAAGACACTAATTTTAATGACGTACTAAAGCTTTGGCCTCGGCTTTGGCTGTATTAGGTTATCTGAGTTATCTCTGTTGATAAAACACTAACTAAAGTACTAAAGTCGTTTTTCACGTCGAAGCAAGGTCACGTGCTTCCTATAAAAACCTAGTAAAGCGAGTATAAAGATACAGAGGTCAAAATTCTCACTTCGGCTCTTCTGAAAGCGTACGGAAAAGCGTTGGAGCGGATAATATTGTGTCGTTAATGTCAGGACACGTTCAGGTTCCTCAAAAGTCATAAAACGAACCTTCCTCAAGCAAAATTAAAAATTTCTTCCTCTGATAAGAGTTGAGATATCTCCAATAATCTTTGAACGAATGTTCTGTATATTATTAGAGAAATAGCTTTCCGATTTCCAGATTAATGACGCCAGTCTCACAAAAAAACAATCAAGACAATATCTCTAATTAATATTGTTTTGTAAAATATTAAACATGAAGGTCCCGCTCTCCTCTACAGTAAGTCTTTTCCGGCGTATTTCAGTGCCACAACACTCTTGTGTATCAGTCTGCGGGCGACGAGGGCGCTACAAATGGGCGGGCCAGCTCATGGTGCCCTCGGGTCACGAAGAGGAAACGCACGGCCCTGCCAAGGCCCAGAACTCAAGAGCGACAAGGACGAGTGAAGAAGAACGAGACAGGTGAGGGTGAGAAGAGGCGCGGCGCGGAGCTGCAGCACTGCACCCCAGACCAGTCCCCACTGCCTCATACACATGACGAGGTGGGGCCCGGGGAATGGGGCCTGATGGGGCCCTTGCGGCAGCAAGGCAGTAAGGGCAGCGGCACGGTAGAATAAGATAGAGGGGGATATCAAGGTGAACCACTTACACTTTACCGACTGGTACTGGATTACACTAAAAGCGATCGAACTGCCCTAACAGAAGGAGCGGCGCGCGTCTTGAACCTCTTGCTAATTTTTCACCACTTGCAGTTCTTTAGTGGCCTGCAAACCTGTTCCTCTAGCAGCTAGCTGTTGGCAGACCTTAATAGCTAGGTAATCTTCAGGAATTCATTGAAAGCTGAATTGAGCCATACAGAAAGAGATGTCCACGTAGAAATAAGAGAAATGAGATAAAGGTCGTTGCTGAAAATTTGTATTACAGAATAGTTCTCCAGATTTCTATTGATTAGGGGAAAGGCGTCTAATGCGGCATATGTATCATAGAAAGTTCAATAAAAATGAGAGATGTGGAATGCAGATAAAATCTAAGATTTGCTTCATGCAAGGAGAGAATTTAACTTAATTCAATTGAAACACGTGTCGACATATCCCATAATGCCTGAAATTTTTTTAACAAATCAGCCAGTAGACGTCAAATACTGAAAAATTAATTATTATTCTCTTGAACCAGTTACATTACACTCTTTTCAACTAGATTTAGCAAACGAAAATTACCAAAAAAGCTTAAGGGAATACAGCATTTTAATATTCATATTAATAAATACTTATAATCAATAAATAATAATAAATAAATCCACATTTATGTGCGACGATCTCTACATCTTAATCAATGAGTTATTTCGCAAGAATAGGGATGAAATGGAAAATTAATTGAAAATTAAATGTGAAGTGAAAAGAAAGAGAGGAAAGATGGAGAACTGGAGAGACTAATCTGTAGAGCAGGGCAGTGAGTAGACAAGACAAAAATTATAGGATGGAAAATGACGAAAGAAAACGTGGTAAAGGAGGAACTAAAGGATGAATTGAAATCCAAATTAATATGAAATTAAAAAATTAGTCAAAGTTTCGTAGCCTACTAAGGCGATAATTAACTCGTTCAAATCTCCACCTCCCATACTTTACCTCCTCTAAACCCCTTCTTTACCTCCTCTAAACCTCTTCTTTACATACTTCCCCTGGCCACTCGAAATTCCCCTCCCTCTAAACTACTGCCCCACCCTTCCCATACGTCTCCCTCCTCCGATTCCCATTCCTGCCCTACTTCACCTACCCTTTAATATTCTCTCTCCTCACTTTCCCACGATCACTTCCCCTCCCGAAAAAGAAGTACGACTGGCGGCCGGACACCCGGCCAAAACTATAAGCCTTTTTCCCGGGGGCTAATACATCTTAGAAATAAAGAGAATAAAAGGTATAATGGGTTTGATGAACAGAATAAACGAAATAGTGAAGAAAAGCGAAGCAGATAAGGGAATTAGAGGAGAGAACTTGAGGAATATAAATGAGTTAAATGAGAAGGAACTGAAGCATGGGAAGAGGTGAGGGAGCTGACATGTAAAGAATATAAAATGATAAAATAGTAATAAAAGTGGATAAAAACAGAGAGATACGAAAGTTTTAAAGGAGTAAAGGAACATCAAAAAGACTAGGGAAGTCGAAGACAAAAAGAGGAAGAGAGGTGATGGAATGGTGGATGTGTGTGAGTAAGAAAAAGAGCAAAGAAGAGAAGTGATTGATGTAACAATTGTTGCAAATTTATTCTAATACACCTTTTTTAAACTTATCTTTTCACTGATCTCAATTTTTACTTTCGAAAATCTTTAAATAAACCCCTTTACATTCTCTACTACTCCTTAGCCAATAAACTGAAAAAAGAAGGAAAAGACCAGCACTATCTGTCTCACCCGGTTTGGTATAGAAATAGTGCTGTCCGAGGCTCGTAAAACACCAGGATTTTCTCCCGATCCGATCCTCTCTTCTGTGACAGCACCACGTCGCGTCGGTGCTCAAGATGCTTTAAGAGTTTAAGGTATAGAGGTATATGTGGGCAATTTAGAGTGCTACCTCGAGCTACCAAACCGGACGTTGACTCCCAATGCGAGCCCATCTCCCTTGATTTCGTGCCAACTTTCGAGAGACCTCCTCGGAGTAAGATTTTCTTCTACAGTCAACCAATCCCTTCGCCACCTCCCTTGCCTAACGTCGCGTCTTGTCGCCGTTGTAATTCGAAGAAACGGCCGATGCAATCGCGACTCACTCGTCCACCACCTTCCCACTGCACTGCTCCAATCCCAGGAGCTTCCACGTTCTGTGTAGGTAGGTGAACATACCTTTCTATGTGCCTACTGCCTACTCACTATATCTGACTATAAATCCATATTTATGTGCGACGATCTCTCCATCTTAATCAATGAGTTATTTCGCAACTTTGCAGCAGAAATTAACATTGATCTCATGCTAGGAACGAATCTTCAATAGCTCTAATACCAGTATGTTGATGTGGTAGCAGGTAGGAGATAAATATAGAAAAGTTATCTACTAGAGGGTTAAGTATTTCCAGATTGAAAAAGCCTTTTTATTTATAGATTGTATATTGAGAGAATGATTATACATTCACACATGTAGACACTTTTTTTTTGTATAGAGTGATGAAAATACGATGCACAGGTATTAATTAATCTTCTCGCAATTACTTGCCCCCATCGACGAGTGACATTATTAAACGAGTTAAATCTTTAATTATCTTCGGCTGGAAGCTTTGCTGGTGTCGAGACCAGGTAATAGAAGACACATAAATACTTCACGCTTGATGTTTCAATACCAGAGCCACCTACCATAATTCTTGAATGCCATTGCGAGGAAGAGCGATCTTGATCTTATCTCCCAAAGGTATTACACCATGGATATGCCTTCAGAAAATGAATGCAATACCAGAGAGAAGGAATTACTTTTGTTCGAACACAAAGATTGCTCACTAAATTAGAATACCTCATTATGTTAGACCTCAGACTGAGAAAGTACTTTCGACTATTTTTCGCACATTTACTTTGACATTTGAGAATAGACAATTATATTGTTGAGTTTTATCTTTGAAGCGTGCAACTTTTCAATTCGATTGGCTCACTACTACTAAGAAAATTACCAGTTATAAAGTCCAAAATTTTCATCCTGGTAGCTTTCGTTCCGCATCTGAGAGGGCTCGCGGAAAAAAGGTACTCGCTTATTACACAAATAAGTTCGCACGGGAGCTATCGATTACGATGATTGGCGTCGAAATCATGAAAGTATGCAAAACACCGTGGTCATTAATTTTCTCGCCACCCCACCTGCTGCCCAAGACACTCAACATGCTGTTGGTGTCCAACAAAAAATTCTCAAGTTGTAGTTACATTGAATGGCTGATGCACGATGTCAGTAGCTTCCCCGATATCTCGTGACGACGCCCGAGACGCTCCGAGAGGCATCTTGCGCTTTTTGTTATCCCAGAACAATTTAAACTTTTATAATGGGTTATCGATCGATCTCGGTCATTGTCGGCACGTTCGAGAGGTTTCGGAGCGATTCGACGGACAGGCGCATTAATTCTTGCCCGCGGAATTTTTGATATATCGACGACGCCTTTTAAAGGTCATAATGAATTCACCCGCTGGAACGACAATTATTGGCAACCATCTTCCGTGCCCTAAATTTAAAGGCTTTAGTGTCCCCTCATTCCAGGAAAATATTCAAAGGAAGGCATTTCATTCAAATTTTCATTAATTTTTCATTCTAATCCGTAAGTATTATTATCATCATGTGCGCTATGCACTTGCAAATACCTGGGAAAATCTCAACAAAAACAAAACATTCTAAAAAGTTTCTTGCAATTTCGTTACCAGAATAATAAATCATATTTCGATTCAACAAAAACGTTACGAAAATGAAAAGCGTATTGTATTTTATTTCAATTGGACCTCTGATAGAGTTATACATATCAAAAACTTTTCATTTTCATTCTATACAATCCCCCTTCGAGTAAAAAAATGTGCATGGTTTTAATGCTGGATGCATATTTCGCGAATGGTTTACTTTCGAAAAATGTAATAAACATGGGCTAGGAATTTTTTAATTTTGTGCGAAATAAAGTCATTCGCACGCCGGGACCGCCCGTCCCTTGTCCAATGTAGTGATAAAGCAAATAAAGCTTTGCCCTGGCACAATAAACTGTCAGCCGAAATCACGTAATCTAAATAAATTTACATCCGTTTGTACGAGAATAAATTTCACTTCGTTCTTGGACTGCCGTCGTCATTCGCTATTTCACGCTGGAGTCATCCTGGAACCCTCGACGAGTTTCTGCACCCGGACATCGATGAATAACCAAAAAGAGACTTCTGCGGGCCTCAGATAGAGGAGCGAAAGAGTCAACATTTCATATTCATTAGAAAACCAGCGATTGTATTCACAGTGCGTGACGATTAAAGTCATGCAAATAGACTCCATAGACTAAAACTTGGCAAAGGAAATTGAATTTCAAATTCTAAACGACACTCTACCTAAAAAGATACTATGTAAATTGATATAATATATTTTTCTATGATAAATATATTTTTTATCAAAAAATAATATAGAATAATAATTATGATCTTTGATACACTTGTATAATCTCGGTCCTAGGAGCCTCCTATGAGATCTATAAGATATTCTCTGACCTTAGACCTTTCATCTTCAAATCCTAATCTTGCGACCTATCACTATTGATCCCTCAGCTTTCTCATCTGACCTTTGACATCTCACTTTTTCGATCCCACTTAAACCACTTTTAGGAATCTTAGACACCCTTCCACCCCTAACTTATCCCTCTAATCTGTGCACTTACTGTCCTTATTTCATAAAGAATTCTTTATGGGTCCTCGATGCCCTATTCACAACTTGATATTTCTCATAATTATAATTTTTAATTTATTCAATAACATTTGGTTCTGAGCATGCTATTGTAAGGTACAATGACATTTGAAATAAATTGCCTTTCTAATAAAAAAAGAATGAATTCTATAACAAAAGTATTGAAAACCGAATCGAGAAGCACTGAAGCAATCTTCTTAATAACTCCTGATTGTCTCATTAGAACAAGATAGACATGGTTTTAATGAATATTCGCTGGCATTTTGGAAGCTGGGACATGAAAGTGATTCTGAGAAAGGCAATTACAGGAAACTCATCGTCCTCATGGATCGTTACCACGATCCGTATGCTGAGGCATTCGGGAACTGGACGTTCTTGCGATCTGCAGTGGACAGTGGACGGACGGTGAAATCAAAGGGCAGTCGTCGGTCTACGGGAGAAGGAAATAACGATTCTTTCGGCCTTGCCGAACGGGAATACTACTACGTACAGGGGACTCAGATAGGTTGTCACTGCAGTAGCCCAAAGTAAATGCGCTTCTCTTATTATTCGGACAGAAGATTTAAGCCCAGCTCACTCGCGCATGAGTTATGCTCAAAAATTGAGGTTACCCCAGCTTCTCGACCGGTGTGTCCATTCGCTCACTGCCTGCTTCTACTTCGGCTTGGTTGTTCGGCTTCGAAGTGCTTTTGCTTGCTTTTGTTTCAACGATATATTTCCTCTCTTTCCATCGAGAGATCGTTCGCTTGCCCGCTTTGCTCGCTCGCTCGGGAAACGCTCCTCCAGGTCCTACCCTTCGGTATCTTTTGGTCGAGAATTCGAGGATTATAATAAATGCGTATGCAGTAGCCGGAATAGGAGGACGAGGAGTAACTTCTCTCTTTTGTCCACAGACATCCCTGTCCCTCTTGCTCCCTCTTACTCACTGTCGTCGGGCATCTCCTCTCAGTACGAAGATGCGAAGGGCAAGCAAAAATAATTCAATCGAAATCGCGCACTACCTGCCGACCGATATCGACAGTTCGATTCTTCCAGATATCAAAATATCCTCTCTTTCTCTACTTCTTTTCTCTTTATTGTCACTGAAGATTTTCATCATTCTGCCATTCATATTCATCAGGTCCGCCCTCCCTCTGATATCCAACCAACATTCAAATGCTCTTTAACTAAACTAATGTATTCTATCAACCGAGGAGAATCCTTCGAAATTAAATAAAGGGTTTACTTCAATTGCAGAAACCCTATTTGCAAAGAGATGATTGGAAGTTTCTGAAGTGAAAGGGTCTTAAATTCAATTTCCTGGTAATATTGAAATTGAAGATTTGGATTCAAAGAAAGGTTCAGCCAGATGTCACAGTGCAGTTGCAGCTCATAGGCACATGTATGGGTAAAAAGACATCGGATGTGCTGAGATACGACCTTGGGAAGAAAAAGTGTTACTCAGGTTGGAATCAATGGAGTCGCAATGATATATGACGCGTAGACGCGAAATAGCATTGCTCTTTCTGTTAACCCTATCTTTCGGTTCCGTCGTGCATATCCGAATGCGTAATAAAGTCGATAATAACACCAAGGCTCGGATATTTAGTGCTAGTAGTAAATCTTCTTGCAAATCGACGCCGCCGTTGCGTCGCCCCACTGAAAATGTTACTACCGTGGTAGCTTGCTACATATGTACATCCGCAACACTCTCTGCTCCCGACATAAAATTCTTACCGCCACCATCTCGAGAGAAATAACCTCTAAAAACAAGCCGCTTAAGCTGTAATGGCGAGGCCATAGATGTACCATTCTAGTGGTAAATATCAGGCTCTTCACGGTATATACCAAAAATTCACAGGTGAAAAACGAAAAGTTGTCCATGTTGTTCTCCAAGCACAAGACATGCTTGTATTCAAAAGATTTGTTTCAACTTCACTGCGTTCATTCTTCGATTCGATTTCTGGTGTCGCAAAAATAATGTCTGATGCTTCCCACTTTTAGTTCAAACTATTGGGTGCCGGATCCTGTAAACGCCTATAAATTTTTCTCGCTGAACGGAGCTGGCCCGTGAAAACTTTTCAAACAAGATTTTGAATTTATATTTTGAAAGCACATATTCTTATAAGAAATTTAATTACGTATCTTTTTGTCTGAACAAAAAAGTTTTATCTTTTGCCGTTTTCGAAGTAAGCCCGAAAAACCCCGTTTTTAGAAAACACATTTGCTTGTCCTTTTTTACTTCAACTCGCCGCAATTCAACCAATTCTTAGAATTTTGGGATGAAATCAAAAATTTTATGTATGGTGTTCTACGACTGGTAGATGGAATGACATAGGAATATTATTTTGTAAACAAAAGTTATAAATTTTTACCTGAAACATTGGGTAGTCAAGCGAATTATGAGCAAACAAAAATGTTTGGCAGCAAAGTTGTACAGAGGGTTATAAATATGTTTTCTACGGAAATAATTATTCAAAATAAATCATCATTAACACATTAGAGAGATTTTATTTCGGCCACGTGGCTCGTTTGTTCACACGTGTGTATCAACTTGACGCGTTCACTCTGGTTCAATTATTTGTTTATTACATCATAAGCAATCTTTTTTTTTACTCCAACACATTATAAATTATTTCCGTATAGTTATTATACTGCAAGACCGTGTTCATTGAATCTGAAAATCATTAAGACAGTGGCACACTCAAAGAATTAAATAAAAAATGCATTTGTTATAACAAAAAGTGTTTCTTTGGCTGTAATAATTTATAAGCAGTTGCTTGTGATTTTGGTCGAAAAAAGTGCTTTTTGGCACACTGTGGAACACCTCGAGTTGATACATACTTGTGAATAAGCGAGTCGCGCGGCCGAAATAAAACCTTAAAAATTCCTTAATGATGATTTATTTTGAATGATGCTTTCTGCTTAAAACATATTAATATCGTACTGAACAAATTTCTCGCTGAAAGTCTTTTGTTTCTCAAAATTAATGCGACTCCCCATAAGTTTAAAGATATTAATGCATGATTTATGCAATGTCTTAAGTAAAAATGTATAATTTTGGTTTAAACAACAAAAGTGAACAAAAATTGTTTATATCTTATTACTTATTATTTCCTGTAAATTTCATCAGAAAAATTAGAGAATTGGCTGAATTACCGCGAGTTGCAGCGAAAAAATATACACAAATTTAGTTTTCTAAAAACCCGGTTTCTTTGGTTTATTTCGAAAATCGCTAAAGCTAAAATTTTTTTCTCTAAAGGAAAATATGCGTAATTAAAATTCCTAAAAGAATATGTACTTTTAAAATTAAAATTCAAAACGTGTTTGAAAATTGTCCAGGGTTAAGGTTAATTCTTTTACTCATAAACTAAAATTTTAGATCTCAATTTTAGATGCTTCCAAATTAATTCAAACTATCGTCCCGCTGAATTGAAACTGTTAATGCTCTCCAATATTGTACAAGTTAACTTTGCGATAAATTGGATTACGCATTTAATTATAACTGCCTCCAATTTCGTTTCTAATGACTTTAAGGATTATTAAGTTTTCGTGTAGGTACAGAAATAATTTTTAATGCAAATATTTTATTACAGATCTAAAATATATCACCGAAATGGCTATCATTAAGGTAATGTTTTGACAGAATTTTTATTGTGAGCGAATGCCATATTGATCTTGAAATGCCATTCTATTTTCGAGATTTATTATGTTAATCGTAAAGTTTATATTGACAATGCCAGAGTAAATTGGAAGATTTTTGTTTGTTTTGAAATTCATGATTTTCGGTTCGGTATTCACTATGAGATTCCGATATTCCAAGCAATTGTTAATAAGTGAAAATACGAGTAATATTTTTCAGTGGAAAATATCGTTCGTATATTCACTTCATCAGTATTCCGAACCGGTCCGAACTGTCCAAACTGCTACTAAAAAGCGAGCATATGCTGATTTGCATAATAGCATGACTCTGTATGAAAGGAAAAGGACCATTTGTTTCGCTTTTGCTTTGACAAATATATCAATGCTTGAAGAGTCGATATTTTTATTACGAATTACAAATAATCATGAATTAAATCGAATGATTGACAAATTATCGAAATAATAATTCAATTAAAAATAATGAAAAAGTTTTTTTTATATCAAATTTTTTACGATTAGCCTTAAGTTTTCTTTTAGATTATGTTATATTAAAGTCACTTTTTTACTATGAGGTTTGAATTTTCGTACTCCTTCGGTAATTCTTACTTTACGTGACACGCGCTTTTTGTTACGTTGGCGACGAACTCGCAGGCTAAGATCCCGATGATGGATAGCAAACGACAAAGGAACAATTTGTCTTCTACATCCTACGAAAGAAGATAATACGAACTTATAAAGTCATATATCCTATTCAGTACGTATCTTTTCTAATCAATTTGATTCCAGATTATTTTTAAAAATTTGACTTTATACATTTAGGTTTTCAATAAGAAAAAAATGTAACTGATAAATTTAAGTAAAAATATATTCTACCTCTCTCAAAAGTATGTATATGCGAAGAAAATTTACCCTATCATTTGGCGCAGAGAAAGATGAGTTTCTTATCATGATAGTCAATTCTCTTATCAATTTGATTGACACCCGTAAAGCATTTTTATTCAGCAAAATACAAAAAAAAAGTTTACTGGCTCTTCCAAACCACTTTCACAGCTCGAGAGAATTGTCTAGAGAATAAGAAGACATAAAACTGGAAAGTTATTGCATGAAATCATAAACTTCAGAAATTGTTTGAACCAACATAGACATGAAATATTGACAGATCAGACAGTACTGTTGACGTACACAATGGATTTAAAGTAGTCAACTCACCAATGCGAAAGGCACTAAAATACACTAGTATTAAATTCCATGCATGATAACAAATTCTAATGAATAATAAATCATGATAAATGACAATAATCAATAAATGACAACATACGTATGTAAATAATTTACAAGAAAACATGTTTAGTATTTACCTATACAATAACTTCAAAAAAGAGTCCCGATAATATCAAAGTTTATATCAAACCACAAAATTATCTGTAATTAAATATAATAATTTTAAAATTCATTGATGCACTTTGTCCACACTGAAAGCTCCTATGTTTTTGCTCACTTATCGCCTGATATTGTCTCTTAATTTTGTTTCTACCACCCAGTTTCACAGTTTACTCGCATACGTCAATTTGAAAACTTATAAGATTTGTTTTCCACTTGAAGTTGTAGCGGTTGAATGGAAATTCTTTAGTTAGACTTGGAATATCAAATTCTCATCATGCTACATCGACATAACAGTCATTGTTATCTGACTTTAAGCTGATTCAAAATTGTTATAGAAGTTCTGGGGAAATTCCTTAAAAAAGGAACTAATTACATGTATTATGGATAATTATCTTCAATTTATTCATTCACTTCATCCACATTGAAGCTTCGATGTGTCTGCTCTCTTTCAGCCTGCCTGTGTGATGCTTACGTTTTTTCATTTGGATATATTCAAGTGAAAAAATCAACATTCTATTATTTTTTAATACAAATAAGCTTTCGATAGGTTTATTACTAATAAAATCTTCCTTCACAATTTATGACTCTTTTAATATCACCTAAAAAGGCGTTCTTCTCACTACAGTTACCATAGGGTTCTTCATGCCCTTTCTGTTAAACATAAGTATTTTTTATTGGTATTAAGAGTCATAAATCGTTAATAAAGTTGGTATATCCAGTATGCACACAACATCAACTGAACGCTAATTTTTACGAAGAACTAACATTTCCATTTTTTAATATGAATTACCTGAATGTAACAAAAGTAAAAACCTAAGCTTTTTCTCGGACAAAACAAAAACAAAAAAGAACCCTAAATTTGAAAAAAGATAAATTTATTGTTGATCTGCTTTTTGAAGGTGAATGTTCATTTTTCTTCAAAAAATACTTATGACAGGGTGGCCTCAAAGCTTCATTTTAAAAACTCCCTGACTTTATTTATTATTTTCATTTGAAGTATATTTTCTTCGGCTTCCAGAGAATTACTTTGTTAGAGAAAACAAAATTTCCGTTTTTTTTAAATAATTTAATTTTTACGGTTTGTAATGAAACATTTTTCCATTTTGAATGGTGAATCTATTTTTTTATTTCAGAAAAATTTCTGCAATCAATTTTAATGTTTAATTATTATTTTTTTAATGTAATCACCATTCTAAATTCTAAAATTTCGGAAGCTTTGACTTTGAAGCATTCAATGTGTAAAATTTTAATTAAGTTAGGTTTATTTAAGTTAATTTAATTAAAGTTTTTAATTCCAAATTATCAAATTTTAATCGCTTCGAATTGAAAACTATTTAAATTCAAAAGTTAAACATTTTTCATTCTTTAATTTTAAACGCTTTTAATAAGAAATAACAGAATTTTAATCCTGAATTTGAATGCTTTAAATTAGAAATTATAAAATTTAAACTCTTTTCGTATGAAATTGTCCAATTTTCCAAATTTTGCTGAGAAGATTTTCAATTTTAAGCGTTTCTGTTTGAAAATTTTTTTATTTCAAATACTTTAAATTTAAAGTTATGCAATTTTAAACGCTTTTATTTAGAAATGATAAAAGCTTAAGTCTGAAAGGTTAACTATTTTGAATTTTCGTGTATACTAGATTACAAGATTATAGGATTACATGATATTACACAATACTGTAAGGATTACTTCGGATTTCAAAAGAATGTACAAGATTATACGGAAATAAAACTGAATAAAGGAACAGAAAAAAGAGATGCCAAAATTACTAATAATATCAGGGACCATGTCGTGTACATGCAAAAACTTTAACTTTATTAATGTAAAAATATAATTGATATTTGACATTTTTTCTAAAGTTTTTTACTCATTAAAAAGTGAATGTCATTACTTAAGTCAAGGTCCCAAAGTTGTTTGACTATAAGGTTTTCCATACTTTTAAAAAATATTTTTGTTCGTCCAGAATAGAGTATATTTTTAGAATTTTATGTAGTATTTAAAGAAAATATTATCTCAAATCCATACACCTACCCCATTAATTTGATAATTACACAGTGAAGAAGCAACAGGGGAAACGACCCTACAGTAGATAATGATTTACAGTATATAATCTTAATTACTTGAAAAACTGACAAAAAATATGCATTAAGTTTGTTAGTATAACGTTTCAGCAGGAATACTATATTTTGTGACGAAGTTTTATTGAAATTTTATGATTAATTGATGTGTGAGAGCAAAAAATTAATTTTCACCTCTTCTTTATCCATACTTTTTAAGATTGTGAAACATTTTTATGGCATGTTTAAACATTAGAATCAAAGCTTGAAGTTTAATAAAGAATATTTATTGATGCAAAGTGTTCTTTCTTTAATTTTTATAAATATTTGAGGACTTTTTATTGGTCATTACATTTTCCAGCAGTAGATAATCAACATTAGATAATTGGAAAATTACGAAAAATGTCGCTGTCAAAATTGGCAGCTCTGCGACTATCTCGCAGTTGTTTTAAGTTAAAGTTTGTGTTTGTTTGTTTATTTTGATTCGTGAAGTTTTCAAATTCAAGTTACTGTGAATAATAAACTCAGAAAATAGTGTAAATTATTAGTTATTAAAGAGCACATAAAGTTTAGTTGTGTTTTAAGGAGTCTGTGAAAAGATATCATTTTTAGGATTAAGATATCTAAAAATTCTGCACTTTGCTGTCATCGCAAATAATGTTAAATTGTATGCAGATTAGACATCTCGTGCAATCGTACCAATCTCACGGAAGGTCAGGGATGAAAAAATGACAATAATTTAAACTTTTGTGATTTCTGTAAAATAATCATAGTTTCAACTATTATTTACTCAATAAACTGATTTTAATTGTAAGTATACCAATGATAAATTATACTTATCCAGGATTGAGTATTCTGTCTTGCCCAGGATCAATACCAGAAACGATTATATATTGATGGACAAAGGCGCCAAAATCGTACCCTTGACCAGGTCTAATAAAAATGTTTAATACTGCTAATTGATTAATTTCGTGATCTTTTTTTCTATAAGAATACTCAATTGAATATGCGTAAGCTTTATTTAAAAACGATAATTTTGCTTTATTTTAGGAAACATGCAGTTAAATGCTGTTGAAGTTTTTTCTATCTACTTTAGAGTGGTTTCCTCTACAAGTAAATTATTCGAACAAGGGTAGAAGGTGCCTACAAAGGTGCCATAATCAGCTGAGTTATATTTTAGTTATAAGCTTTTTTATTTTAGTTGGTTTTTTGGAATCGCATATATAATGCCAAAAAAAATTTAATCTCGTGTTTAATGGGGATTTAAGAAGTTAAAACATTTTATCTATTAATATACCACAAGGTTACAAGGGATTGTACAGATTTTATGGGATTTCAAAAGATTACAAGGTATTACACAAGATTACGTGGGATTTCTTATCAGAGTGTATACCAGATTTCAACAGTGGTTAAGCCCTCGTTCAATTTCTTTTTACAAGACCGATCGCGCGTTTGAGCGCGCGTGTTTTCGTCATTTGAAATATTTTGTGATTATCTTTGACATTTTGTTTGTAGTTCGAACCAATGTTAACTAATTCGAAGTAATCTGAAACAAGTTTTCAATCCTCTTCAACCATTCTCAATCTGTGTTTCAACCCTAAATTAAATTCCATTCTCAATACATGTCTCAACCCCAAATTCAATCCTGATGGTTCCGAGGCTCACTTATTAATCCTTCTCCATTAATGTCTCAGCACCAACTTCAACCCGAACCCATGCTGAATTCACTTTTTAATCCGTGCTTTAAATCCTTTTAAATCCATGGGACTTTTCGAATTCAACTGAATGAACCCGACTAAATCCGATACCATTCCGAATGGATAAGCGTGAATATGAAACCAATCCGAATGAATCACACACCCCAATCAGAGAGAAATTTTCACTCCTTCTCAATCCGATGCCCGATCCGAATGAATTCAAGTCTCACTCCAAGCCAGTTTTAATCTTTTAAATGCTCTTAAGTCCGTGCGCTCAATCCGGGTGAATCGGAAACCAATCCAAACCGAACTTTTAATCCTTTTAAATCCGTGCGTCAACATAAACTTGAATCTTAACAGACCTTTTAATGCTATTCCAAAAAGTATCTTTAATCCTTCTCAATTCTTGCACACACATTAACTTCAATCCGACTCAATCCGAATTACTCCAAACTCGTCATTCAATTATTTTCAAACCGAATGAACCTATCGCCTTCTAGAAAATCTCTAAAATTTTGACGGTTTTCACGTATCTTTCAACGTTTTCCGGAAATCTGAAAATGTATCAAAATTATGTCTATATTAACACTAATTGTCATTATTCATTTTTCAAGTTTTCGCGTATGTCTCATCGTTTTTGAGATAATTCAATATTTTGATATTTATTTAATTTTGAAATTTTGTTTACTGGTTTAGGTCGGGGTGGCCGAAAACCGTTACCCTTCAGAAAATCCTAAAAATATTGTCAGTTTTCGCATGTCTCTCACCGTTTTCAAAATACAGTTGACTCGGATTTAACGTCGGATTTTGGGCTGTCCTTGGACCTGACCTACCCAAACTAAACCGGATTTAGCGGAACTCCGAACGTAAACAGTTCATGTTTGGTCACACCTTCGTGAACCCCGCACACCCTGCGCAGCTCCTGACAAGCCCGCAAGCCCCCGCGCGGCGTCAATTCTCGGAATCGGTAAATCCAGGAACGTTGAATCCGAGTTCGACTGTACCTTCCAATTATATTTGTGATAAAATTTATTGATAAAGATTAGTCATTCGATATAATTAATAATTATAATTACATAAGTGGTGGTGTTTAGTTATGAATAATTGTTATTCGATATTATTTGTTTATTTTATCAAAAAATGCATAGTTTGTTCATTTATAGACAGAAAGTAATCGTTTTTCTTTCTGATCGTCTTCAAATTATCTAAGTGATTATGTTTAGTGGTAAAGACTTCTCGTTCGATAATATTTGTTTACTTTATAAATAAATTTTATAAATAAATTCATAGTTTGGCCATTTATAGACATGAAGTAAACGTTTTTCTTTCTTGTCGCCT